>JAJOOR010016487.1:0-19596 GCA_036250505.1 Solanum acaule
TAGTATATTATATTAGAGTGATTAATAATGAGAATTAAGTATATGAATACATACCAGAAGCTTAACTTGGAAAAATCGAAATGATATTAGAGTTTCGTACTGATAACGTGTTGTAAAACTTAAGGACAAAAGAACAATATAAAGAGGAAGAGAAGAAGACTATAAGACAAGAGGAACAATATAGACTAACATTCTTTCTTTCAAGTGTATTCAACATTATTCTCAACACCACTATTTATAGGATTACATTGAGGAATACCAAAAAGTGTCATAAACATTACATTAAACCTTGAGAATTACTACCCATTAAGGAGGAAATAAACCTAGGAGTTATGGTCATCCATTTGACCACATTATCAACAACATTACTACTCATAAAGGAGGGAAATTAACCAAGGAGTTATGGTCATCCATTTAACCACCAAAATGATTTACAACAGCTTTAAGAATAGTTTAATTTTATTTTTTTAAGATGTGAGTTAGGAAGTTGAGAGATTCTTTTTAGGGATAAGGTTAGTTATTATTTGAAATTCGAATTTTAAATTAATTATTCAAGTATTTTTTTTTGGCTAATTTTGAGGATTTTTTTTAAAGGACGTGATATCCTTTTTCTTTTTAAAATTGAAAGATTTTTCTTTCTATTATTAAAAATAAAGTATGTGAATACAATTTAATAAATTGTTAAAAAGAAAGGGAAGAAAATCTACCTCATTTTCCCTACGAATCCATAGTTTTTAACAATAAGTTATTAAATATAATTTTTAATGGTAATTATTGTATTTGCTTACAAACCGTTCTTAAATTTATTTTTTTAATAAATTTTTAAAAATAAAGGAAAAAAAAATTCTCCATTTCCTTAAGAATCCACCGTCTTCAACTTTTTTTTTTTACAATAAGTTTTTAAATTTATTTTTAATGGTAATTTTTTGTTTTTTTCAATCAGTTTTAAAATTTATTTTTATAATGATAATTATTATTTTATTGTGGTGCTGACACATGACACTTTTTACTTCTCCTATGATATATAGATAGATTAAGATGATTATTATTATTATTATTAATAATTAATAATAATAATAATAATAAATAATAATAATTTATAATTGATTATTAAGTGTATTTTTAGTTACCGTAGTATTAAATGTTTCAACACTAAAAAAATTCTAAAAAATTGTGGTATGGACAAATAATTTTTAAAAATTGTGGTATTGACAAATAATTTATTTTTGTTTATTTAAAATGTTTTGTAACTACCGTAGGGTCAAATTGTAATTATTCAAATGTTTCAATATTTATTTAAATAATTATTTATTATTGATTAATTAAAATGATTTAAAATTTAATATTCCAAAAAATTGTGGTAATGACATGTGTCATTTTTCCTTCTCCTTTTATATATAGACTAGATAGATTTTACTGGATAATGAATTCCACATTTTGTGGCAACAATATATATTTTTAAAAGCAGTGGAGGAGTCATTTGAAAAGGCTGAAACTCTTCATGGGTTTTTTTTTTGTCGTAAACTCTTTCAGCACATTCATTGTATTTATATGCATATTTTTTTATTTTTTTTTAAGGAATTTGCTGCATACTGGATTTGAATAATTAATTCAAGAAAACTACTCAAAAAAGTAAGAAGTTAGCAAATAAATTTTAAGAAGTTTTTCATTCATTTATTGCTTTTAATGCTCTCTGTTAGATTATATTATAATTGATTTGCTATTTTATTTATTTCGAAATTTTGGTTCATGAACGCTATTCTTTTGATATGTATATTAGTTTGTCGAGTTTCAATAATTATCTATGAATTATCTGCTAATTTTAGTTTTTTTTTTTGTTATGTTTGAAAGTTTGTTGTATGAATGTTATTCTTTTAATAATATTTAGATTCAGTTTGTATGTTTAATTAGTCGAGTTGCAACAATCATCAGAATTATCCAAATTATATATAAGATGGAATTTATAGAATTTATGTAACATACCACATTGCAAGTATTTACACATCTTATTTTTTGTTCAATTGATACTTCAAGATAAGACAGTAGCAAATAATTTGTAAAAAAATATTCTTTCATCTATTATTTTTAAAGTTATTTATTGAATTATATTACAACTGATTTGTTGTTGTTTTAGTGTTTTTTTTTTTTGGAAGTTTATTTTGTGAACACTATTTTTTTTGGTGATAAATTTAAAATATGCACTAACTATTTTTTGTTGCAATTGAAAAGTAGGAATAATCTCAAATATAGGGACGTGGGTCTCCACATAAATTTACATGCTTCTTTGCATACTATGGATATAGTCTGTCCTCTTTTTATTTTTTTTTGAATATACAAACAATGTCATCTTTTGCTCTCAATTATAATTATGAGGATAAAATTTAGTTTGCTTTGAAACAACAAATTGATTAACATGAAAATGATGTATATTCTCTTTAATATGTTACATAGAACAAAGCTTAAAGTTAAATTAATGTGCTTTTGATATATGTTTTGATATATAGGAATGTTTGGCTATTTAGTTTAATTTTTTAGAGACTTATTGAATTAAATAAAAGGAGCCTCATGACCCATTATTGACCAAAAATGATAAAATATAAAGCATGATTCAGCACATGTAACATATTTGGATAGCCGGAAAAATGTTAAGTTACGGCTATCAAAAATACATTTTTTAATTAATGATCAATTTATTTTTTCTCTTTCTCTCTCTCTATATATATATGCCTGCAATTTATTAAAACAAATAATCTATAATTATTTTAAAAAAATATATAAAATGTATTGAATTATCAAAATTATTTAAAATCTAAAAATAAAATAAAAACCGTTAACACTTTAATTTTTTTTATTTAAAAACGGTTACCAAAAATAATACAAAACAAAATAAAAAATATCGTAACAAATTGTTAAGGATGATCAAATATTAAAATAATTTTATGAGGAATAAAAATTAAACTTTTGAAATTAGGATAAATAATATTTATTTATTAGGAAGTGTTAAATTTTATTCTGAACAGTATCATAACTATAAGTCATTTTAGCAAATTTAAGACTACTCAATATATTATATACCATCATTAATTTAAGTTGAGAATTACAATTTTAAAATATATGATACAATTATTAATTTAAAATATTTGAATTTCAAGATAACTGTAGTTACATGTAATGTGCTTATTTGATAAAGTTCAAATCAACATGACACCTTATTCATCCACATTTATATCTTTTCTAATACAATTTCAAATCAAAATTTAAAATAGCTAAAATATCTAATAAACACTTTGAGTAAACCTAATATAGCGGATATAATAATTAAGATTATTTTTACATTTAAAATCATTTTTTGTTATAATTCACACAAATTAAAAATAGTAAATTGCTGATGTATCAATATGTCATTTATTTTTTTAATTTTAAATAAAACATTAGTTAAATATATCAATATATTGAATCTTTTGATTTTTGAATAAAGCATTAGTTATATGATATTTAAATATTAGATATTTCTAAACATTGTTCCAATAAAACTAATTTGCCTATTTTCTCACGCGCGTAGCCTACTAGCCTATCCTCCAATTTCTCTTCCCTTCATCTAATCTTTACTTATCAATTAATCTATAGATGTTTTAAATTTGTTATGCTTAATTAATAAAAATAATAATTTTAACTGAAATATTTTTAAGGATAAGCTGATTTGCAACTATCCTTATTAATCTTAAATACACTCTTTTTTAGAGATGTGTGATTTCTAACTATCCGTATTAATCTCAACATTGAATGTTTTTCTTTATAAAATATATATATAAATAATTTGAAATTAACAAAATATATTGAACTAAAAATACCATTGTGGACAAAATTTTAATATTTTAAAACACAATTAATTTTATGCATCCTTATATAATTTATAAAACATTGTTAAAAAATAAAAGTTAATAATAAATAAATAATATATAATATATATAAATATATACACTCACTATTCACTAATAATTCATAATTTTCATTTTAAAATTAAAAAAATAATTCATTTAAAAATATCCGCGCAACGCGCGGGTACGTATACTAGTTTAGTTTAATTTCAAAAGAAAAAAAAACCCTAACCCACCCCGCCCCGCCCCGCCCCACAGGTTAAAAGAATATTTTGTATCCACCCTGCCCCCCGCAAAACACTAATCGGCACTGCCCTACAAGCACTATAACCCGCCCCGCCCCATTGTCATCCCTACTTAAAAATCTAAAAGCGCAATTGATCTGTTGCTGGCTCCCTCCTCTTGTGGTTGTAGGAATAATGATATGGTACAACAAATTACTATAGAGCGTTTTTTTAATAGTCCCTAGGTGACGTAAATTTAAATCAATATTAGATTTCAATATAAATATAGGAGAAAATAGTCAAATGCCCCCCTAATGTATTATCGGATTTCCAACTACACAACTATACTTCATAGGGGTGCTATTACCCCCTACACATTTTAAAAATGGAATATATAGTCTCTTAAAAAGTCACATCCAGATTTGTCTTAGATAGTGAATGCATGCGACTTCTACTTTATTCTTTTGCAGAAATAGTTTTAGCTTTGAGTTTGTATTATGGATCCTTCTACAAAACTATTATGGATCCTTCTACTTAGCTCTTTACCATCTGGATCCCTTAAGCTCAGTAAAACACAATATATCAAACTTCACTGACCATTGACCAAGTATATATGACATTAAAATGACTGAATTGATGGGAGTGTGTGACTACATGCATGTTAAAGCAAGTGAACATCATATTTGAATTAAATAAGAGTTATTAAAATTATAAAAGAATAAAATAAAATAAAAAACATATTGTTTTTTCCTACTCCACCTTCTTTTTTCAAATAACCCCATCACTGCCCTAACCCTTTTTGTCTTTCTTTCCTACACTATGGATGACCTTGGTGCTGGTCCCTTTTTCATCACAATGAAAGGCGGCGAGAAGGCCTGCTGGGCATATTGGTTGTCAGAGAAGATGGAGAGGAGAAATGGTCTTGGTTCGCAAGGGGTCGTCAGTGGTGCGAAGAAAGGAAGATAACAGTGAGGAGAGCGAGGCGGTCAGATGAGGGTGCGAGGAGTTGGTCATGACGACGAAGAGGTTTGCCGGCCGAAGCCGGTAGTACGGTGACCTAAGGTTGCTGATTTTGTAGAGATCAGAGAAGGGAGAAAGTAAAATAGTGAGGGTATGCAGTGGAGATGGAGACGGGTGAGGGAGAGAGAATAGGTTGTCTTGACAGTAAGAAGAGTAGTGGCGACAACATTCTGATCTGGTGGGTTCTGGCTATTTCACGGTGGAAATAAGGAGAGGAGAAAAGGAGGGGCAGTGATTTGGTTTGTGAAGTCTCAGATTTTTATTTTAAAGAATAAATTAAAATGTTATTACTTTTCCTTATATTTAATATTTTCGATTAATAATTGTCACACCCCTTTTTCACACGGCGGTAAGGGTTTTTCCAATTTAAGTGACGGTGTTGAATAGATATTATTTTAATTATTAATTTTTTCAGAGTCACCACTTGGAATTGAGTTATGGTGTTCCAAGTCACTTTTTTTTTTATCCCTAATCAAAAGGAAATGACTCTTTATTTTGGTTTGCGAACTAGAAATTCGGGTAAGGAATTCTATTGACAGAGGGGAAGGTATTAGGCCTCCCTCAAGTCCAGTGGTTCTAGCACGGTCACTTTTATTGACTTATACTTATCTTAAATATTTTTTTGATACATTATTACAGGCCATTATTTGTTTGCATTTTTTTTTATTTTTGAACCTTTTATTTGGTCTTAACCTAGATGCGTAATCGCATTCTTAGTCTTGACATTTTGAGACATAATTGGTTTCTTATGTTGCACTCTATAAGTTTCTACTTTAAATTAATGAAAGTTAACTATATTATTGGACAAGGTGCGTCATTGAGTTTATTTTTTAATGTCTCAAAAAAGATGTGTAACCACAATCTTAATTGAAACAAATATTTTCCTAAAACCCATCTAGTATTAAAAATGCTTACTCTTATATATGTGGATTTTAGACAACTAATCTTTTCATTCCATTATTATATTAATTGATGATATGTTTAATTAAATTAATCTACATATCAAAGGATTCAACCAAACCAAAATAGAGTAAATTCAAGTTCAATAACATAACCCATTTGTTTGTTTATTGGATAATGACTCATTAATCTAAAAAATACATAAATTAAAATAGACAATTGGCATCAACATTAAGCCACAACAATGACATAAAAATAGTGGCTTAGGCATAACAAAATCGAATAATAACAAAAAATAAAATTCTTACATAATAATAGGATTTTATTCATCTTTTAGAGATTTGCACTAAGAAATAACATAAATATAACTCCATAGGTGAATATTCATTTCAATCAAATTATTAATTAAACAAACTATAAGAAAACTTATCACATAATTACATAAAATTCCATAAATAAATTAAAGAGATAAGGTAAAGTTGAACCTCAAATGAAGAAATAAGAACCGCAAAATCTTGACCGAAGCTCAATTAGAATGCTCACAAATCTTTTTTTTTTGGTGCAGATGTGTGTTATATTTTTGTTTCCGTGTGTTGTAGTAGTTGGAAGGAAATTAAAATGTTTGGATGTTGTTTTCTTTTTTCCTGTACGTATGTATAGTTTGTGTTTAGGATGGTTTTTCTTCTTCTTTTTTTTTGACTCTTTTTCACTTTTCTCTTTTTCTCGACTCTTTTTTTACTTTTCTTTTTTGATTTTTTTTTTTGTGATTTTTTTTACTGTATTTTGATTTCAAAAGAGGGGTATGAAAGAAAACAAAATTAAGGCTCGAAAAGGGTAGCAAGTGATTACACAATGTTCGGATAGTAGAACGAAATGCTTTGTCATATCAATTATATAAAAATGTCAAATACAAGTATGACCTTTAAGATGAGAAGTGAAAATCATACAATATCTCTTTACATCGTATGTATTGATGAACATGTATATCACTCTTGTTTCATGTTTGTCAATTAAAAAAAACCCTCTCTAGACAATATCTTTTTTCATAACGAATGACTTTGAAATTTGAATGGAACTTGCACTTTTAACGTCCTTCGACAGCAAAGAAAGTGTCAAAATGTATAAGTAGTATATTCATTTCTTCGAATATATTTTTTTTCAACTTCTTTGATGTATTCATTCCATGATTAGATATGATTTTATTTGACCAAATTTTCATGCATATCATGTCACCAAAATTGAATTGACAAGAGATGTATATATGAAATCTAAATAGATTAGATGCACGTGACACAACACAAAATCATATTTAAGTAAAAGATAAAAGACTTGACGCCAAGACAACAAACTAAATTTTAGGTTACATGCATGTAATAACCTAAAACTACGACACGACTCAAGAAATAAAATAAGAGAAATGGTAGAAGGAGTTGTCTCACTAAAATAAATCAAAATTCAAAATGCATAGCAGAAATGACGACAAAATAAACTATCCATACACTCTTTTCTAGAGAAAAGAAGAGTGTCTCTCAATCACCAAGCTTGATTTCTTAGCCACTGCTTTGCACATTAGTCTTCATGAAAGCTTCACCAATTTTAATTGTCTTTTCTTTAGAATTGAGAGAATTTTCATATTATTTGTCATCAGATATCACATCAATAAAGTGTACATCATTATGTGCCGGCAAAGAATTCTTAATAACATCATCATTTTGAACCACAATCATATTTGTTTGAATTATCTCTTCCACCTTTCTTTTTAAATTTCGGCAATCTTCGGTACTGTGCCTCGGAGCATCAGAATGGTATGCACATCGTGTTGTAGGATTGAAACCTTTTGCATGTGGATCCACATAATTTTGAGGAATCGGCTTTATCATCTTCAAATGTTCCAATTTATTAAATAAACTTGTGTAAGACTCTCCAACTGGTGTAAAATTTTTCCTAGGCCTTTGACCTCATTCAAATTCCTGTTTTGGACGGAGATCATTAGGTGCTCAAAAATTTTGAGAAGAAGGATGAACATTTTGATGTATTGACACTCGCTATTGTGGATAGTTTGATGGATATGCATATGGTTGTGCATTATAGACTTCATACTGAGGTGGCACAATAAAATATTGTCTTTCCAGCATGGGGTGATAGTGATGGGGTTGATAGGGTGCATACTGATTAAGCGGACCATTTGGACTTTTTTGTGTGCCTGACATTACATTTGCTACATCTTCTTTTATTTTCTTTCCTCCAAAATTTCCCGATCCATTTTTAATCACGTGTGTCATGGATGTGTATCCTGCATGGGGTGATAGTGATGGGGCTGAGAGGGTGCATACCGATAAAGTGGATCATTAGGACTGTTTTGTGTGTCTGACATAACATTTGCTACATTTTCTTTTATTTTCTTTCCCCCAAAATTTCCGATCCATTTTTAATCATTTGTGTCATGACTTTCGAGGCAGATTGACTTAGAATCTTTCTAGACTTGGTGCCATTTTCCACTATTTCACCAATCTTAATAACTTCGGCGAATGTTTTTCCAACAATATAAAGTAAATAATGAAAGTAGTCGGAATCTTGCGCTTGGAGGGAAACATCAATCATTTCAGGCTCCTTCGTTGGTGGCTTGACCCTAACAACTTGCTCCGTCCATCTAATGGCATATTCACGAAAATTTTCAGTGGTCTTTTTACTCATGTTTGCGAGTGAAGTGTGATCTGGAACTATGTCAATGCTATATGGAAACTATTGAACAAAACATCGAGCCAAATTATTCCATGTATGACAGTTAGAAGTATCTTGATCTATGAACCATTCTGAGGCAATTTCCATCAAACTTTTCCCAAAATACGTCATGAGCAATTCTTCTTTGCTTCCAGCCCCTCTCAATTGATTACAATATCTCTTTAAATGAGATACATGATCTCCATGTCCATCATATTTCTCAAACTTTGGAGTTTTAAAATTGATGGGTAGATGAACGCGGGAAAACATGCACAAATCATTGAATAAGAAACTTTTGTGACCTCCCAATCCTTGCATATCTCTTAAACTATGTTCCAAACTCTCATTTTTCTAGCTATTTCTTCATGTTCCTCGTTCTTAACAGTTTTTCAACTTCAACATGGGAATTATACTGATGAGTGTGGGGGTAAGAGCCTGAAATTTTAAGAGTTAGTCCTGGGGTATAATCTCGATAATGTTGAACTTTGGGTGGATGTTCATTGTTGGATTTGGCACCATTATAGGCTGTGGGACTGTATTAGTCGGCGCAGTTGGCATGAAGAGTGGATTACTCATCATAGGTGTATTGAAATGGTGTACTGTGGAAGTTCCAGCGACATTGGATGTGTTAGCATACATATCAAATCTATATGGATAAATGATACGTCCAAACTTACACTTCAATTAAGAAGTGAAAATGGTCAATGTCAATTTATAGAACTCAACGTGAGTTGAGGTCGATCCCGCAGAGAATTTACTTACAAAAATAGTTTCATTGGCGCTTTTATTCACTGTTGTTATTACTTCCTAAACAAAGTAATTGCGAAATGTAAAACGGGTTTAGGTGTAGTTTTCAAGTAACTAAAGTTTATTATATTGCTCAGGTTAACACAAGTTACAAGATTTTAACTTCAAAGTTATGATGATAGATGAATGAAACCAGGGTTATGATTTCCATGACTTTAACGTTTAGTGTTGATTCGTGAACAAGTTTCAATTAATTGTTTCATTGCAAATTACCAGCGATTTAAATGCATCTAACACTTCTCAGTCGAGTTAGATAACTTCCACTTGAATCCTCTCAATCTTAGAGCGTTATCTGTTTTTACCCTCGCATGTTTGGTGTCAAAATCTCTTTCCTCGAACTCGAATTTTCACTCCAAGCCAACAGATTAATTCTACTTTTTCCTAACTATCACTTTTCTCTAGAACAAACGGTAGATATATGCAAGTTCTATTGCGTGCACTCATTAGAAGGAATGAATATTAAAAGTATGAATTATATTTTGTAAATAATACTCACACTTTACTCGTTTTGTGAATGTACACTTAGGTTACCACCATGGTTCCCCACAACCCTAGTTGTGGTGTTTAACCTCTCATGATTTCAATAGAATAAGAGAAAATATATGTTGAATACATTCAAAGAGATCACTTACGAAGATTGCGAATTCAAAGAAAGCTTGATATTCAAAACATAAAATCAAAAGCTTCAAGTCTTGATCCGAAGTAAATCGATAAAAACCAAACTAGAAAATATGGAAAGTAGTCTATCGTTCATGTAATGACGAAAAATTCAAAAAATAAAACCTAATTAATTCAAATTGTCTGTCCAAAATTATTCCTACTCGAAGTAGAACTGAATTGTCGGAACATTATACGGACGACACAACGGTCCGTCATGAGCTTCACGGCCCATGAGGCTTGCCGTGGTCTCACACTTAGACAATGTGAGACTCCTTTTCTTTGTGTCTTTCATGAGCCGCAGGACGGGCCGTTAGGAGGACCATGACCCGTCTGGGTCTCCGTGGTCCTTACTTAGCCATACCCAAACTTGGTTCCCCAAGGCCTTCATACTGGAACTTTTCACGAGCTTCAGGACGGGCCGTTAGGAGGACCACAACCCGTCTGGTCTCCGTGGTCCTTACTTAGCCATACCCAAACTTGAATTTATCTGAAAGCGTCTAAATCATGATAATCTTATAAATTGAATGCTATTTTATCTGTAAGCATCCTTATTCACAAAACTCCGAGTTCATGAAGCTTGCATGTGAAAATTACATAATTGGGATAATGAAAATATTTGCATGTTATGGGTTCATAAAAAAATTATTTAAAATATTGAATTATAATCAATTTATGCATAATAAGATCAATCATGAAGAAAAAATCAAATTCAACAAGAACCCATAAGAAATTATAAATCCCTAAATTTAGGAAAATCATAAATTGAGAAATTATGGTTCTTTGGGACTTAATGGATGAAGAAGGACCCATTGATGAAGTTTCCACATACCTTGATAGAAACCCAAGGTGAAATCCTTCAATATAGACTTGAGATCTTGGAGCCCTAGATTGCTTGAGGGAGAAGACTTGAGAGAGGGAATTGGAATTTGAGATAATGAGAGTGAATGAGGTGGTTAAGGGTGTTAGGAATCAGTTAAACTACCCTAAATAAGCCTAAAATGATATAGTATATGTATTAAAAGAGTGGAAAAGACCCAATTAACCCTGATTACAAATTATCAAACAGGTACCAAGAGACAGTCTACGAACCATAGATCCCTTTACAGATTGTAGAAACTTGTCCTTAGAAATTAGCTGAAAGTCCTGAGTTTTAGAAATTGAACCATGAAACCTCTTTTATGACCCGCAATGTCCTCCACGACCCATATTGTCCATTCGTGGAATCCAACTACGAAAATTCATCAAGTCTCAGAAGAATGAACAACGAACCATTTCCTCAATTCGTAGGCATTAGTACAACTTATAGTAACCTCTCATAAAAGTCAATATACTGAAAATTCCCAAACCTGAAGTCTGAATTCATGATGTTGACATCCTTTGAGAGGGCGCAACCAGTGGCAGAGCCAGAATTTTTAATAAAGGGGTTCAAAATCTGTAGAAATAGACACACGAAGTAGCCGAAGGGGGTACAACATCTACTATATATACATAAAAAATTATTTTAACCATGTATAGTTAATATAATTTTCTGCCGAATGGGGTTCAGATGAACCCCCTTAGTACAAGGTGGCTCCGCCCATGGGCGTAACGTCGCGGTGACTTACCAAAAAATAGTAATTCAATTTTTAAAAGAATTAAAAGAATTTTTTTAAAAAAGGCAAAGGGGTAAAAAGGGAGTCACCACCTAATTTTTAGGAAAACTAGGAAACCAATTAACAAATTAACTTAAAAGAAATGTCTACGAAACCAATAGATTCTAGGTAAGGGGTTCAAGTTATTTCGAAGGAAAGGTGTTAGGCATCTTTCGAAATCCACAACTGTGGGTCCCGACTGAATTTATTTTTTCAAATTGAGGAGGAGATAACAATAATATACAAGTATAATAAACAAGCGATATACACAAATAATAACATAAAACAATAATATGAGAATCGGCCTAAGTTTGCCTAATGTCAATAAATACAAAATAATGAATAAAAAGTATAATTTGAACTTCATTCGAATAGCTTCAATGGGAAGCAACTCTGTGTACCTGTAAAGACACTTAGTAAAATTGTTAGTAATAAATAAACATGAATAAAAATAAATGAATCAAAGAATAACTTATAAATAAAAATCTTTCTTATTAACATGAGAGGCCTTGGAAATTGACGGTAATTTCTTCATCGATTAATTTTAACAAATAAAAATATATGAACTTAAATTAAATTTCCGTCTTTTAAAATGGGGAGGCTTTCAAAATCAATGGAGAGATTTTTTCATTGGCCAATTATAACATGTAAACACAAAATCACATAAAAAACTGCTGAAAGATAAGATAAAATGATATAATATTCAAATGATAATCAACCTAACAGAATGATAATAATAAAGGAAAAGGGTCAAAATTTTCCCTGAACTATGTGAAATAGACCACTTATACCCTCCATTACATTTTGGGATCAAAAATACCCCCGCCGTTATCCTAGGAGACCACAAATACCCTCAAGAGTTAACACCCCAAATTTTTAGTGACATGGCAATCCACATGGGACTAATCCCTCCACCTAACCGTTGCCAACTAAGATTCACTACAAAAGAACTTGACCTTTAGTGGCGACAAAGTCGCCACAAATTCTCAAAATATTGCCACTAAAGGTTATGAGTGATTTTTAGTGGCGACTAACGCTCCAACAACCATTCGCTAGTAAAACCTATTTTTTCAACAAAAAAATATGATAATTAATTTTCGATTGCAACCTAATTTTCTAAAATAAATAACTTGCAATATCAATATTAAAAACATCCAATATTATTACAAAAAATCATCAAAATTACTTCTCGATTCAAATCTCCTACTATATAATGCATCATTGTACATTTTATAAATTTACATATGACATAAAAATAAAACATACAGCGTCTTAAAACTCCTACTTAATCGATATCATTTTTTGTTTTTAAAAAACAATGAAGAAAAAAAACACAAAATTAAAATTTAAAGTTAAAAACTTTTAGTGATGGTTTTCTTGGCTTTTGTGGCGACTGTTGTCGCCGCTAAAGGTCTAGTTCTTTTGTAGTGAATCCTAGTTGGCAACGCTAGGTGGAAGGATTGGTCCCACGTGGCTTGCCATGTCAATAAAAATTTGGGGTGTTAACTCTTGAGGGTATTTGTGGTCTCTTAGGATAACAGTAGGGCCATTTTTTATCACAAAATGTAACGAAGGGTATAAGTGGTATCTTTCACATAGTTCAGGAGTAATTTTGACCCTTTTCCGTAATAATAATAATCAAATAATAACAATGTAGCAATACAATTCACTAAAAAGTCATATGTAAAAAAATAAAGTATCAAATGGCTTTGAAATGATCTAATTAACTACACAACAAAATAAAATTAATGACAAGTAACTAATTAGGCCACTGGACAGTAAAATTATCAAACCAATAATTCAAAACACTTATAATAATAATAAACCAATTAATATAATATAGAAATCAACCAAGAATTAATACTGGTGGTTAATGGCTTGGCATTGATCTGGTGAGGGAGAAGAGATGAGGCAACAGTATGGTGGTGATTGGTTTCGTCGGAAAAAGGAGAAAAATGAATGGGGTTTTGGGTGGTGGACTCGCCGGATTCCGGCGGAACTTCGGTGAATTTGTCACTAGAAAAAATTATGAATAATAAAAGAATAAAAAATCTGAAAACTATCGCTAAATTCTTATCCACCACCCCTTAACTTAATGAACAAGCTATTCTTTAAATAGCGAATTGAAAACCACCAATAGTACAATACCACTATCTTAAAACCGTAGATCAAAACTACCGGTTAATAAAATATTTGTGTATGAAATCTTATCCGTATCAGAATGAATTTCTGGTATGTGCAAAATATCAAAATGAATATTAACAAATGTAATAGATAAAATGAATATGAAAAAATGTAACGAACGTAACCAATGACATGTAAAAAATGCAATTTAACAAAAATAATAATTTTATAAAAATGAACAAATGTTTGAACGTATTCAACCGGCTGTGAAAAAATAATATAAACAAAATTAACAAATAAAAATCCTAATACTTTGAGAATAAGGATAATTATCAACAAATTGCATTAAAATGACAAAACATGTATTTTGAACTATTTAAAAAATAAAATACTTAAAAATTATTAACTTTAGAAATATCAAACCAAAATTTGGTGTCAACACATGAGACTAACTACGATTCATAGTTCCTTGTACGAGCCATACTGGTTGCTTGTACTTTAATATCATGAATTTCTGAATATTTGAAGTTTCATGACTTGTTTCTACAAGCCTATCCACAACTCGTAGATTAAACTCCTCGTAGTCACTGAACCAAAATTCTGAAATCCTAAGTATGAATTACGAAGCCCTTCCATGAGACATAAAAACTTGTACAATCCGTAACACACACTTATAAACCACAAAAATCTGCAGACTTGTAATAATTTCTGTTGCACTTTTTCCTGATCTACACTAAAGGACTTCCGATGTGTTGGAACTACTAGGACATTTTCAAAGTGCATGGTTTATATTACTCTTCGTATTTTATGGTTATTACTTTTACTTGGTTGGTTTATTGATACCTGCTGAGTATTTCTAGTTTTACTTAGACTACTCTTTCTTCATAATTTTTTATGAAGATCCCGACATTAGTTATCCACACATATCCTAATCTGGCAGAGGCAGTCATTTATTCGGAGTTATAGGGAGCTCCTTGTGTTTGAAGACTTGGCCAATCTTCGTCTATGTTTTAAGTATGTCTTTCTACTTGTTAGACAATTAAATTTATTGTACATGGTATTTTGTTTTGTTTTGGATAGCTCTTGTAAGAGTAACACAGAGTCTTGGGGTAGTTAAATTTTAATATTCGTGCATTATTATGAAAGATTCAGGCTTTGAGGATTATTTTTATTATTATTTAATTACTTGCACATTTAATTTATGTTTTTTGTGTATTTTTGGAAGGATTGAATTATCTACATTGGTGTTGAGGTAGGTGTCATATAGACCATAGATTTTCATTTATATAACGGATAAGTAATTCAAATACAAAAAAGCATTAATAGATAACTTAAGTTCTGGGGAGGGTCAAGCACTGTCACAAAATGACTATGATAGGTGTTACAATATCACCCAAAAATCTCTATCTTTTATATTTTTGTCGTTTAGTTTTCCTGTATAGTATAATACTTTTAGGATCACTTCTCTATATGTTAGAAGTCCGTACCCATATTAATAAGTCTTTGGTGTTATAGTTGTTTTCCACATTCTAATTGAATTTAGTGTTAACTTTTGTGTAAGACTTATTTTTCGCTTCTTATTTAATTTATATTTTATATTGTTTGTTAAATGATTGGTAAGTGAATAATTACCTTGCCAATCTGTGGTATTAGGATTAGTGTAATCTTGACCGTATTTGGTTCAAGAGAAAAATGTAATTTCTAATTAAATAAGCATGTCATTAGAATATTTTTGTTCCTGTTTATTTTATTGATTTTTAAAAATTGTCAAGCTAATCAATAGATGAAGATTTAGGGAATCTACTAAATGTCTACTCTGAAGATGAAAATTAAGGCAATATATACAAGTTATGCATAATTGCACTCAGCTCCAATCTAGCTTTAAAATTATGCTGGTATCCCTTTTATGAAAGTTTTATTGCAATGATACCTCTTTAGAAGATTATTGATGAAAAAAGGAGAAAAAAATCCCTTAATTAATTAATATTTCTTTTTAAAATAAAAAAATCAAATTGCCTAAAAAATTCAAAGTACTTGACAACCATTTATATAGAATACCAAAACTTTATAATTATTTTGTAATTCAATTCTATATGATGATATTGCCTTTTAAGTTAGTCTATTTTTCCGCTCATTTCATACAAGAACTCCTTTATTAGAATAGTTTCCATTGAAAATATTTTTTCCTTGTTTCTTTTTTCTATTATTTTTTATTAGATTTAAAAGGCATAATTAAATTTAAAAATTAGTAAAATTTGTATACTTTTTCAAGACTTAAATATTTTTGATAATTTTCATTTGAAAAAAGTAAAGAGGAGGTAACTTTATACCATCAAACTGTAAGGGAGGCTTTCATAAATTGTACATTTTGGTTCCGTCAGGGAATAAAGTCTGAATTTAGAAGTCAAATAACGGAAGAAAGTTTCTATAAATTCGAAGGTTTGGGTTGAGCATGTACTCATTCTGGTTCGAGTTTCTTGTTTACATTGAGCAAGAAATTATTGTATCTCTTTTCATTTCCTTTTGTTGTAGACATGGAATCAAAGAATTTCAATGTTGATTTAGCACTTGCAAAAGAAAAACGCGTTGAGGGTGCTAAAATATCTCAGATGCAGAAATCACAGTTTAAGAAAGCAAATGAGCTTTCCATCTTATGTGGAATTCAAATAGCCATCATAATTTTCTCAGTCGGCCGTCAACCAATTTTATTTGGAATGCCTGATGTGGAAACAGTTGTCCAACAATTTGTTGAGGCTAACCATCCAACCGCACCTCGATTCTATATGAAGAAGAAAAAGAAAAAAAAGGAGAAAGGAAAATCTGTTGAAGACAATATCACACATCGGCAATTAGAAGATTTTGAGTCTCCTTATTTGGGAAGTCTTCTGAAGTTTTACCAAGGGCTCACAGAATTTGAAGATCTATTGATTAAGGAGATCGATCTCATACAATTGAATCAAGAGATCGAGAAACATGAAGATCCAAAAATTGCACCTGAAATGAATGTGGCTAGTTCTTCGTGTTTACCAACTGATATGCTTAGTGCTTAAATGAAAGCTTTTATAAATTAGATCCCAAAAATAATTATTAAGTATGTTGTTTCTTCATTATTATATATCATAAACAATGAAATTTTAAAGTAATAACTGTTTGTTTTTGTATAACGACCTATTAGTCGTCTTGATTAATAGAGCTTTTTTGTCTGAAATGATATTTCATAAGTTAATTATATTATTTTATAACTTGTTAGGATGAGTGACATGGTCTCTGGGGATTAAAATTTGTTTCAAAGAAGAATTTTGAAAACTTTGTTGTTGACTCATATAGCCTAAGGTAGTTATCTTGTTCAGGGAATGATGATCTCAAGTGGAAAAAAATATCTTTGTAAATATATTTGATGTGAATACTCTTATATTATATCTTAAATTTCTGGTAAATCTTCATTCAATAACTAATGCAACTCTAATGTATGACATTTTGATGTGTTTCCTTCCCTTGATTCCATCTCCTAGAATCTATAGAATATGTCATCTCTTTTACCGAATGATTGATTAGCTAGGGAGTCAGCTAGCTTGTTCCCTTCCCTTAAAATATTTTAAATCTGTGCTTGTCTATTTGCTAAAATTATTTAAATTTTTGTATCCATGTTGCAATATTCCATGGGAGTTTCCAAACCTCTTCCATTACTTGTTTATGAAGCATAAAATCAGTCTTATAATTACTTTCATATGTTGGCTTGTTGTCAGCGTCTACATGCTTCTAAAATAGCTTTAGCTTCAACCTCAATATGTGTAGTAGAATTTATCTTTATTTCATTTGCATAAGAAAGTTTCCCTGAAAATATGCCATGAGCAAAGTCTACACCCTAACTGTGATCGAAACTTAAGATCACAAATATCCAAGGTGAAACCATGATATATACTGGCATACTGTTAATGAATAACTGAACATTCTATATAATGTGAGTGGAAGTTGAAACATAACTAAATAAAGAGATGCTTAAATATAAGAGATAATGCAACAACTGCAAATCCATTGAAGACTACTGAATAACTGATATTTGAACTTAAGCTTATGCTAACTAAAATGAAATAGATATGGCAGGACATAGCCTTCAGTTACCTTCAAAATGAGTATTATATAAGGTATAAATCGAATGACTGATTACTCTATGAAGTCACCTTATGAGGACTAACCAACTGTCACGATCCGAGTTTATATCCTTTTCATGATCTCTACCATCGTGAGTGACACCACACTAAACTACCTGATGGGAGAACCAAAAACTAATCCAAACCAATCCAACACTATACAAATTAACCAAGTTTTAGCACTAAAATAAGGAAAATAGTTTAGTTACTACATATTTGAGTCCCCATAAACTCAATCCAGTAGCTAAAACAATTATGACATAGAAATTTCCCTTAAGAACTGAAAAATCACCATACAAAAACTCTAAAACAGTCAAACTAGGGATGCGACCCAGAAAGCTAAACATAAACTAAACTATATAGTTTGTGTCCAAATAAATGGACAGTGAAATGTAGAAGAATTCATGTAAGCCTGAAAGATGAAGCTCACCATTGGATTCGGAATCAAGTGTCTCTCAATTGAGGTCTCGGATCAGTCATTGGAAGATTCACTGCACTAAATAAGAAAATAATAAGTGCAGTACATAAACCACCGTATACTGGTCGTATCACACGGCCAGTCCAAGATATAATTGTAAACCATAACTATAATACAAATAACACCGAACAATGCATAATATAGAAAAAAATTATCAACCACACATTGAATCCCAACCACATATCATGAAACAACAATACCTGAATCAACCAATGCATGAAACATGTTTCACTTGACTACAAATGCAAATGCCCGATACTTTCATGAAACCACAATCACATACCTGATCCTCTTACCGAACCCAAACCAAACTGTTAGTGCAATGATGTGGTATTCGAGTCATCCATACATCATGTACTGGCATGGTACCCAAGTCAACCAACAATCACAAGCGAATATGCACAATCATATAGCACGATGAACAAGACCACTTGAAAACCACGAGTCACAAGCACAAGCTCATTGCATGAGATTACCTACATGATGTCATTTCATATGTCTTCCAACCATGCATTACACAAATGATACTACAAAGCAGTAGACATGAATGCATACACACAAATGATACTACAAAGCAGTAGACATGAATGCATACATAAATCAGAAACATACGACCATCAACTACCTCAAATGAAGTCTCTTGAAAACTTTGAATATGTAATATCCCGTAACTTAAAATAAATTTGCGACTCGTAAACACCAATGCATAGATGTGATATCGGGGGAGGTATATCATTGAAAATGGTTAAGCATACCATGTAACCCTTATATTTAGTCATTTGAAGGGTTAAGCAAAAGTTTTAGGTCAAAGAGATCATTAATGAAAAGATTAAAGTTTAAAGGTTCATTGTGGAGGAATACTACAAATGATCTCATTTCTTATCTGACTTTGAACGAGCATATCTCCTAATATATAACGAGTTAGAGGGCCTACAACCTATCCAATTGAAGGTATTTGAGTCTAGTTTCCAGCAAAACAAACCGCTCGTTAAAACGATATCG
>JAJOOR010016488.1:0-25084 GCA_036250505.1 Solanum acaule
CGGCAACATTCCCGATAGCTCATTGTTACTCAAATCCAAGTGAAGTAATTCCGTCGGCAGAATTGGGATCTCGCCGGAGATTTTGTTGGATCCCAGAATTACTACCTTCAGCGAAGATAACTCGGAAATCGAACCAGGGATTGTACCAGTGAGTTGATTGTGACTCAAATCGAGAGTATGGAGATTCGGGAGTGTGAAAATGGAAGTCGGTATGGATCCAGTTAGGCGATTGTTCGTGAGAGAGATGACGCTGAGTTTTTTGAGTGTTCCGATTTGGTCAGGGATGGGACCAGTTACAATCCCAGTGAAAAGAACAAGTTGAGTTAGCTCGGAGAGGTTAGAGATAGCCGGAGATAATATCCCTGCAAGGCCAGGTGAATCAGAGAGGCCAGTGCCAAGTGTGAGTGTAGTAACACGTTTAGGAATGAACAGAGAGCAAGTAATTCCAGCAAAAGACGAGCACGGGTCGGGAGCAGTGAAGTCCCAGCTGGTAAAAAAGGCATTTGGAGAAGAGGAAGTAATGTCGGTGAGGCTGTTTTTGATTTCACGCAGAGCAGATAAATCAACAACACTGATTCCTTGTGTTTCTACTGCACTCAAAAGAAGGACAAGAGGTAACAACAAAAGAAACATCCTCATTGCTACTTTCTTTCTTGTTTTCTTCTTTCTTTTAGTAGCCCTTTTGATATCTGAAAATGCAAAATGAGGGTGAGGTCAAATAGAAAAGAAGTAAGAAATACAAAAAGGCTGGGCTGTCAGATTCCTCTTTTATTTGTGCTCATGTGCACGCTATGGAGATAATGAAAAAGAAATCTGAGGTCCCAGATTGAATAATCAAGTAGTGTGACTTTTCTCCGGCAAGAGGAGAGAGAAAAGAGGGACTGAAAATGGTGTGACTGAGGTGGGGGCACTAAGTTTTAGAAAGAGAAAGAAAAGAGGTGTCAATATTATTATAGCTGGCTCAACGGTATAATCCGTTAGTAAAATCAGCTAAAGGTGTAATAGGTTAGTTGAGATTCTTTCAATTTTGCTTTATGAACTAGTTTAGTCAAGCCCCTAGTAGACTTCAAATACTCAGTGTGTGGCAGAGAATATTTGCTTGGAGGAGTCAAAACATGAGCATACTACATACTCTATAGTTTTACCTGATATAAATATCGTCTAATTTTAGGTGTATATATATAAACACTTAAAAGCTAAACAATTAAACACACTCATTTTATATGTCAAATTGCATGAGATGCACGTGTCCTACATGTGAAATCACATGCGATGAGATTTGTCATCTAGAACGCTTGTGTCTACTTGTTTAATTTTATACTGTAATAGTGAAGTACTTATTTATGCATAGCCAGAATTGAAGGACATAAATATCAACTAAGCCCAAGTTAAACGTGTATGCATTATGCATATAAAAATGTACCACATACAAATAAGTCAATTCTCTCTATAACAACATTGTTCATTTGAATTTTTTTTTACTATTCCGTTCATTTTTACTTGTTCACTTTTCAAAATTAGATTTTTTCACTTTTAACATATCAAAAAAAGACTTATTTTCCCTATTTTATCCTCAACATTAACTACTTATTTTCTAAATTATTTCTCAAGACCTAAGAGTATATACATCAAATAATATGGATATGTGGTGAAATACTAATAATATTAATCATCATTACTTTAGGAATGTGCAAAGTCCAAAATGAATTTTGAGCATATTATATATAATAAAGGTATGGTTATATATAAACAATATCTTTCACCTCTACCTCCTTGGACAAAGGTAATTCCACCTCTAGATATCGAATGATGTGAGCAAGGAAAAGAAAAAACGACTAGTAAAAGTTAGTTACCACAGATGACAGAGTTAAAAGCATAATGTAGACAGTTGGAGGACTTGAATTGAATAGGGTCATGTCATGAAGATATGTTATTAAGATCCCAAACCCAACCAATTAGTATGTGAGTCAATTTCATGACTGCCAGTGGTTGGTCACTTCATGTGGAGTGTTGGACCACTTATATATAAAAAAGTATATAGTATGTCTAAGGCAAAAACAGATTGTCCAATGCAGCCAAAAGTTAACACAACTCAGAGAGTTACACATCCATTCTCACTCTCCTACAATATGTCCCTCAACCAATCGTAAGTACTCCGCTAGATAGATATAAGATACTTTTGGCATTAAGGGTATGGTCTAGTGATCAATGAAGTGGTTGAGAATTCTGAGGTCTCAAATTCAAAACTCATAGTTGGTGATTCTTTTCATTTGTCCTAGTTTTAGTGGACAAGAATTACCTAGTATCTATTACTGGTGTGAGGTTCAGGTAATAGATATTGCGTGAAATTAGTTGAGATACCACGATTATTAATAAAAAGGATACTTTTGATTGGATTCTCTCCTCTTCTCCATTTTCCCAAGCTCTTACTTGGATGAAAGACGTATGTCATGGACTCATGGTTAAGAATGATAAATTTTCCATGTATTTGCTTTTAGTTTTTTTTTTTTGGCAAATCCCGTAATTTAGTAAAATATTATTTTATTCATAAGTATTTAAATACTTTTCTCTTTTTGCAATTTAGTTACGATCGGCTCTTTTTTGGTATTTGAATAGTTATTTAAAAAAAAAAAAAAAAAACAAACAAACATGCAGCAATGAGAAAATAAGAAATATCTAGTGTTTAGTGGAATTAAATTCCCAACAATCTAAGTTAATCAACGTGTGATATTTGTATAATTTTTTTTTATTGACTTGTCAATTTTTAAAGACAAAAAGATAAAGAAGGGAACTGTTATATTCTAGTGTTTTGATAATCCTCACAAATGTAGGGACCTGATCCTTGGCAGAGTACTTCCGTCCAGATTCAAAGTGGTGCAAAGCTGTAAAGTTAGCTTTACCGCTGTCTTGTCAGGTTGGTTGGTGAGATGTGCAACATACTTCACCAATAGGAAGGACGGACGAAGTTGTTTGTTTAAGTGGTCAAAAACCTTGTTGGTAACTGATATATATACACAACAATAAACGAACAACATTATTCATTCAAGAAGAGAGAAAGCTAGCAAGTCTTTTTCAAGAACTCAAGCATCAAAGAACGCAGCAAGGGACCTGGTCCCGGAAAGTCTGCGAATGAGAATAGGACGAAAAGACAGCTGTCAAGAGGCTGCCAACTCTGATGTGGTTGGTGCACAGCTTTTCATGACAGCAGACTTTCAGCCAATGACCTTGTCCCAAGGGTTTGTGTCCACTTTGATAATAGTCTCTTCTCCAAACACAAACCTAAGTTTTGGCAAACAAAGTTGTGAATTTTTGAATATTCATAAGCTCAAAAAGAAAAGGTCATCTTCAAGAAAGAACATTGCTCATGCTCAACAAAGGGAACTGATGAAGTGCTGAAGCGTCTTTGTTGTATGTTGAGCTTTGTGTCTTATGTGCTTAAACTGTAAATCTATTCCTAAGCTATAAAGGAATTAGATCTTTGTTCAGTTCATACAAAAAGTCTAGATCAGTCAGGTTGAGTGGTTTAGTGGGCAACATTATTGTTGCGTAGTTGAATTCTAAATCATCTAAGAGTTAGGTGGTTTAGTGGGCAACATTGTTGTTGCTTAGTCAAAGTCTAAATCGTCCAGATGGTGGTGGTTTAGTGGGTAACATGTGTGTTGCTTAGTTGAAGTCTAAGTTATCTAAGAGGTAGGTAGCTTAGTGGGCAATATTGTTATTGCTTAGTTGCTTTCTTTGTAGTAGATGTGCTACATTGAGGGGGAAGGGATTTAGTGTTAAATTCCTAGGTTGCAAGAGTTTGTAATCTGAATTGTTGCTCCGTTTGAGTGAAATGAAGTTTGGGTTGAAATCCTGTGAGAATAGGTCGTGGTTTTCACCGCCCTTGAGCAAGGGGGTTTCACGTAAAATTCTTATGCAGATTCTACTTTCAGCTATCTACTTTCTTCATTTATTTCAGTTACTGTTCTTGCTGAGTCAAGGGACCTGGTCCGTTGACATATAGTGGACGTGTACTACTACTTGTGCTTACATTACTGTTCTTACTGTGTCAAGGGACCTGATCCATTGACTCTTAGTAGACGCATATATCTTAACAATTAGTATCAGAGCGGGTGCTCTCTAGCTGGTTAACACCAAGAGAGATTCCTGTAGAAGAATGACTGCTCCACTAAGCTTGCAAGAAGGTCGGTCTCCAACGAAGCCACCTCTGTTTGATGGTCATTACTATTGGTGGTGGAAAAAGTGCATGTTTAACTATATAATGGCTGAAGATTGTGAGTTGTGGAATGTTATTTGTGAGGGTCCCTATGTGCCAACTATAAAAGTAAAAGATCGGGATGTCACAAGGGTCATTCTCAAAACTCGACAGCAATACAATGTCTTTGACAAAAGGGAAGTTGAGAAAAATCACAAAGCTAGGAAGTTCTTAATGTGTGGAATCGGAGCAAATGAATATGACCTGATATCATCTTGTGAATCAACCAAGGAAATCTGAAATAACTTGAGAATAGTGTACGAAGGTACTGAGCAAACAAAGAAATCTAAGTTAGATCTCTTAACTACTTAGTTTGAAAGCTTCACCTTGGAAGAAAGTGAATCTATTCATCATGCGTACTAGATTCTCCACCATTACAAATGAGCTCATGTTCCTAAAAGAACCTGTCACTGCGTGGAAGCAAGTCACTAAGATATTGGAGATTCTCCCCAGATCTTGGATTGATAAACTAGATATTATCTATGAAGCAGAGGATCCTAAAGTACTATCGTTGGATGCTCTATTTGAACATCTTCAATTTCATGAGATGCACAGAAGGATGGACAGTCTCACTCTCAAAAGCAAAAACAAAGGAAGGGACCAGGTCCGGGACAAGTCACCAACTATTAAAGTGTCATCAGGTGAAACCTCTGATGAAGATGAGGACATAGTATACCTTACTATGAAATTTCAGAAAATAGTGAAGAAATATGAAGGTTCTCAAAAGGGAGGAGAAAAGGACAAGAGAAGGGATCTGGTTCCTGATAAGAGCGGAAGAAAACCAACTGCGTACTATGGTGAGAAGAAGGCCCTTGGAGTCTGAAGGGATACCTTAAGTGACTCAGAAGAGTCTGACCATCCCAAAGATGCTTCCATGCTTGCAGTGAAAAATGATGATGTTAGATTCGATGAAATATTTGCCTTTATGGCAAAATCTGATGGTGAAGAAGCTGAAGAAGAGGTAACCTTTTCTGACCTTAAACAAAATTTGCATGTTTATTTTGTTAAAAGGTTGAGGAATCTAGCCGTTGTTTTGATTGACTCTATCATTGAGTTAACAACTGAAAATGAGCTAATGAACAACATCCTAGATATCCTTTATGAAGAAAAGGTAGCCTTGGTTGACCAAATGTCTGTTGCGGAAGAACAATTGATAGTTCTAGAAGCTAAAAATCTAGAACTTAGGGAAAAATTAAAGATGTTGAGTGAGAAATGTGGCAGAGGAAAGGGAGAGGCTAGCAGCTTGCAAATCGATCTAGAAACCAGTTTGAATACTGTTGAAACAATACTTGTTATGGCCTTGGAGAGAAATAATTAGTTAGAGAGTGCCCTGGTCTGTGTCAAAGAAGAACTGAACAAATCTCTCAAATGGACCACTTCTTCAAAATTGCTTGCCAGTCTTACTAGTTAGGGTCAAAATGATGGGAAGGGGTTAGGAAATTCAAGAAAAAATCCTTCTTACAATCTCCATAACAAATTCATTTGAAGAAGGACTGTCCAGCTTGGAAAAGGACCCAAGATACCCTATCAAACTATTCCAAATAGAGGAACAGGAAGAAGAAGGGGCTTGGTCAATAGAGGAACAGGCAGAAGAATGGACCTAGTCGTGCTCCTGGTCCTAAGTTGAAGAAAACCAGTCTGCCTAATTGGACAAAATATTTTCTTATCACTATGTTATCTGCTTATTGGGAACTCTGTCTCAAATGGTTTCCCAAGGCTAAGAAGTGATTTGCTATGCAAGTGAGAGGAGGTAGCATCAATCGGTGCTGGTTTATGAATAGGGATTTCCAAAGCACACGATTGAGAAGACTAAAAACTTCCCCTCTTTCTCTCAAGAAACTTCAAGGTGGAGGTGTCTCTTTTAGCAATGACAAGAAAGTACATTTTTTGGTGTAGGCAAGACTTGAAAGTTTGTGGAACACCCTTTTGAAGTTGTGTACTATGTCAATGGGTTGAAGTATAATCTTCTTAGTGTTTCCCGAATTTATGATAAAGAAAATTGAGTTAAGCTCTTATCAGATAAATAGGTGTCAAAACTTACTCTCTCGGGTGATGATCTTCGTAGAAAAGAGATGCAAGAACATGTATATTGATAATTTGAATACTGCTCGTAGTGACAGTCTCACTTGCCTTAGTGCTCAAAGTGAGAATGCTGAGGTATAACACAAGAGACGTGCTCATGTGAGTGCTTCTCTACTGCACAAATTTGTGTCAAGGGACCTGGTCCTCGGTCTGCTCAAAATAAAATTTGCAGATGACAAAGTTTGTGATGTTTGTGTTAAAATGAAGCAGATCAGACCATTCTTCAAGTGGAATATGCAGGTTGTTAATCTTCCAACTGACTTTCGGGCTGAAATGGTGAATAGTACATGTTTTGTGACCAAAATGATGATATTGAGAAGTGTAATCTCAATGATATTGAAAGAGTATTTGTGGGGTACTCTTCCTCCAGCAAGGCTTATCCGGTGTATAAAAAATGTGTGCATTGAAAAATATGTTCATGTAATTTTTGATGAGTCTGGAAGAATTTAGAAGTAAGTTGCAAAAACAAAGAAGATTCTGAGATGGAAGAGATGTTTCAGATTCAGAAAGATGATCTAAACAATGAGCTTGTTGAAGAACATCCTCTTCATGAATCCAACAATCTCAAGGAAGCTGATGCAGATGATGAATCTGATGAGGGACCCCGTCTTATAGATAGTGCTGAACAAAGATGATGCAATTCAAACTAATAATGTGAATTCTAGAAGTGAGAATGAAGAAGCCGATCAAGCTCAATTTGAAAGAAACAAAGTATGACACTCGGTTCCCAAACAAGCTGATAGGTTGTCCAAGTTCCTTTTCAACAATGGCTTCAAAAGAGGTAAAATTGTCAAAAACCCTATTTTTGAAATCACAAGGAAAGGAATTGTTGATCATTCAAGTGTATATCGATAATGTCATCTTTGGAGCAACCTTTTGAATTGTTGTGTGAAGAGTTTGCCGCATTCATGGGTAGTGAGTTCTAAATGAGCATGATGGAAATTTTTTCTTAGCGCTACAGATTCAGCAAACCTCTAAAGGTACCCTCGGTTGTCCAGAAAAGTACATCAATGAGCTGCTCAAATGGCTTAACATACTTGAAGTCAAGACAATGATAAAGAGGGGTAATGTCATCATGAAGTTTTGCAAAATGGAAGATCAAGTGGCTAACATCTTCACTGAATCCCTAAGCAAGGACTAGTTGTATACTCTCATAAGAACTTAGCTACATAGAAGAAGATAAGACAGTGTTCAGGGCAATTGATGTCTGATCAAAGACATGTACCTAGTACCAGTTCAGAGATGCTGCTGAAAAAAGTTTCATGTTATGGATGCCTAGACAATTCATACTCTCATGGGCACTAACTTGAAGCTGGATGCTGATGAACCTGGTTCATAGACTTCATTCTTGTACAAAGGAATCACATTTGAGGGCTGCTAAGAGAATCCGAAGAAACTTGAAGAAAACAGGGACCTGGTTCTATTCTGTCCATGAGGAGATTTTTTGATTGGAGGAACATATGATACTGATTATGCTGGGTATCAAGTTGATAGAAAGAGTACCTCAGGATTGGCTTATGTTCTAGGCTGATCTCTCACTCAAGGGGAACTAAAAGGCAAGATTCAATTGCTCTTTCAACAACTGAGGCAGAGTATGTAGCAGGTGAAGCTTGAAGTGCTCAACCCTTATAGATCAAGCAGCATCTAGAAGCTCTTAGAAGACCTGGCTGAGATAATCAAATTGAAGTTGGGAATGCTGAAACCTTCTTGAATGGATCCTGCCTGAGCAATCAACTCTCTCATAACTAAGCAAATGGAGCAGGTATCCTTGCTTTTCAGTTATGCATATTTTAGCAAAATCAATCTCATACCTTTTGTAGGTTTACACACGTGGCAAAAGGGCTGAAGGAAAAGGGAGGTTAGGACAGATCTAGGCAATCACATTCAAGCTACAGAGAGGGACCCGATCCGTTCTCAAAGGTTACCACTCTTAACATTGAAGTTTGAATTATGCACGAGAACCGTTGCAATTGCCACATGTCTGTCATTCAGGTATCTGACCGTTGTCCCATCTTTTGAATACCAAAATGACACTTTTTTCTCCATATAATACACCTTTTCACTTCTTTCATACTTCACCATTTTTTCCATCTCCCCAGAAAATTAAAATCCCTTTCCAAAAATTAGAGTCTTTCAAAACCCTCTTTTCTCCTCTCTTAAAAACACTTTAAATGTTCAAACCCTTTATTCCTACTAAAGAATTTCCGGATGGAGAAATTTTTGAGTGTGATGAGGGACCAGGTCCGACAAAAACAAAGGAGGGTGATATTCTGAGAGCTCAAAGTATTCTGAATAGAAGGGTGTCTGAACCAAAAAAAAAAAAATGAAATGAAAAATTGAAATGGTTCCTCAATTATTGACTTATTCATTTCGTAGGCCTTGAGTAAGTTTAATCTTACTAATCTTCTGTCATGAGAAACTCAGGCTTGATATGGTAGCTATGACCGCTGCTCCTGCTAGCAGGGATACTAAAATAGTTTGTTTGAAGGCTCAACTTCTGGAGGAACAATCAGAGGGACCAGGTTGAAAAAAAAAATTGGCAGCCAAGCATGCTGAACTTTAAGAGAAGCTTCTAAAAAATTATGCTAAGGAATATGTTCTACTAATTCTATTCTTTCCATCCCTTGCTCCTAAGTCATCCCCTCTCTCCCTAAATTCCCATGTCAGTCCTCATTCCTCTTTTCTATCGAAACTCAGTAGGTATTCCCATAATGATGTCTGCAATGCTTTGATGGCTGATCTTTTATTTGTGAATGAAAAATGTCTTATTTCTACTGACTTGTCTCATCTTTATGCATTTTTACTCATGCTCGCCGTTGCCCAAGTGGCCATGAATTTGCTTGAACTACATTTCTGGCAACTTGGTTTACTGCTTTAACTCTTTTTTATGATGTCAAAAAGGGGAAGATTGTTATGGTATGAGATCAATGATGGTGATCAAAGATGTTATGAGATCTATGATGACATGGTCATACCAATAGGGGGAAGAAGTGCTACTTGAAGATGATATGATCATGCCGATAGGGAGAAGAAGTTGAAAATGTTTGTCATCATCAAAAAGGAGGAAAATGCTATTTTGTTGTTGATGTGAAGTTTTGATGATTTAATTTGACAAATTTTGGGAATGATGCAAAAAGGGGACCAATCTAATTATCTGAAGAGGCTTGCTGATAAGGGGAACTGGTGAAAGGGGGAAGAAGGTGAATGAAGTCTGTTATCATCAAAAGGGGGAAAATGTTACTTTGGAGCTAATGTTAAGTTTTGATGATTTAACAAACTTAGGGATCTAACAAGGGACCAGATCCATGAAAGGGTATTTTGGTATTGGGACTGATGAAAGGGAAATGAATGAATAGACTCAGCATGAGGAATATTTGTGTGTCTTCATCAAAAAGGGGTAAAATGTTATATTCTAGTGTTTTGAAGATCCTTACAAATGTAGGGACCTGGTCCTTGGCAGAGTACTTCTGTCCAGATTCAAAGTGGTGCAAAGCTGTAAAGTTAGTTTTACAGCTGTCTTGTCAGGTTGGTTGGTGAGATGTGCAGCATACTTCACCAATAGGAAGGACGGACGAAGTTGTTTGTTTAAGTGGTCAAAATCCTTGTTGGTAACTGATATATATACACAAAATTAAACAAACAACATTATTCATTCAAGAGGAGAGAAAGCTAGCATGTCTTTTACATGAACTCAAGCATCA
Organism: Solanum acaule; assembly: GCA_036250505.1. NCBI lineage: Eukaryota > Viridiplantae > Streptophyta > Magnoliopsida > Solanales > Solanaceae > Solanum > Solanum acaule. Next base: position 10,039 of record JAJOOR010016488.1, read on the forward strand.
AAGAACGCAATAAGGGACCTGGTCTCGAAATATCTACGAATGAGAAAAGGATGAAAATACAGTTGTCAAAAGGCTGCTAACTCTGATGTGGTTGGTGCACAACCTTTCATGACATCAAACTTTCAGCTAATGACCTTGTCCCAAGGGTTTGTGTCCACTTTGATTATAGTCTCTTCTCGAAACACAAACCTAAGTTTTGGCAAACAAAGTTGTGAATTTCTGAAAATTCATAAGCTAAAAAAAAAAGTTATCTTCAAGGAAGAACATTGCTCATGCTCAACAAAAGGACCTGATGAAGTGCTGAAACGTCTTTGTTGTATGTTGAACTTTGTGTCTTATGTGCTTAAATTGTAAATCTATTCCTAAGCTATAAAGGAATTAGATCTTTGTTCAGTTCATACAAAAAGTCTAAATCAGCCAGGTTGAGTAGTTTAGTGGGCAACATTGTTGTTGCTTAGTTGAATTCTAAATCATCTAAGAGTTAGGTGGTTTAGTGGGCAACATTGTTGTTGCTTAGTCAAAGTCTAAATCGTCCAGAGGGTGGTGGTTTAGTGGGCAACCTGTGTGTTGCTTAGTTGAAGTCTAAGTTATCTAAGAGGTAGGTAGCTTAGTGGGCAATAGTGTTATTGCTTAGTTGCTTTCTTTGTAGTAGATGTGCTACATTGAGGGGGAAGGGATTTAGTGTTAAATTCCTAGGTTGCAAGAGTTTGTAATTTGAATTGTTGAAATGGAGTTTGGGTTGAAATCCTGTGAGGACAGGTCGTGGTTTTCACCGCCCTTGAGCAAGGGGGTTTCCACGTAAAATTCTTGTGCAGATTTTACTTTCAGCCATTTACTTTCTGCATTTATTTCAGTTACTGTTCTTGCTGAGTCAAGGGACCTGGTCCGTTGACGTATAGTGGACGCGTACTACTGTTTGTGCTTACATTACTGTTCTTACTGTGTCAAGGGACCTGGTCCATTGACTCGTAGTGGACGCATATATCTTAACATGAGCCCAACAAATAATCTAGTAAAAATTAACTTGAAATACAAAAACTAATAATTGGAAGTTCACAAACGTAGAAATAGAAAAGAAGAAAGAAGTAATACCTATTATACTAAACTTGATTTTTTTTCAAACTACTCCCTAAACTATCAATCGTCTTAGTTACCTCTCTGAATTTACCTATTTGATAATCTTTAGCATGCATTTGAATATGCAATTTCATCATAAATTAAATTTGATGTTATTATTTTAAATTAACGTTTAGATTATATACAATTTGAAATCATGATTTCAAATTATTTTAAACATAAAACTTGATTCATAAGTTTATGTTTTGTAAAAAAAAAAAGGATTTACCATCTTAAATTTTACAAAAAAAGGCTCATACTCGGTGTGTAAAGATTGTTTGTACCGTGTGAAAGTGATTATATCAAAGAATAATTAGTTACTACTATTTAGTAATCACAAACATTTATTTATATAAAAATATGGATATATGTGATTTATCAATACGATACCTAAGGATATTCTGATATCTTTTTTATGAACTATGGTTTGCTCATTTGGTAAGATTATATAAGAATTGAAGAAATTTTGTAATTTTCAACTAAAATAGTCGCACCGATATTAGATAAATAATGTATATTGTGTATATATGACATATAACTATGTATCAAAGATCTATATACATTCATATACACTGTTACATAATATTTATAAATTATACAATGGAGTTTTTCATCTTTCACAACGAGCTGAATTTATTTTTCAATTCCAACTAACACAAAACTCTTCTAAACAATTTCAAATTTCAAATTTTAAATATAAGCCCCTTTCGTTGTTTCGTTTCTTTTAATATATTATTCACTCTAAACGATACACATTTACGACATATCAAATTTTAAAATTGAGTGTCGAAACTTTTCAATGGCACTAAATATTCAAGAGTTTTATTTATCAAGCAAATAATAGTATGTTGAACTTCTCACGTTTACAGAGAAAGAAAATCACATTCACCATGCGAATCTTCCCAATACAACAATACTCACATTCACCTTCTTCGAATAAGAAATTTTGACTAAATAGATATTTTTGTATAATTTCCCCATCTTATTTTATAGTGCTAACTGCTAAGTGTAATAATGAAATAAGTTGTATATATAATGTTAATTAATCTTTTAGGGCTTGTATTTATGAATGTTTCCCTTTAGTTTTGTACTCCAAACGAATTCAATAGCAGATGTGGACAAGAACATTTGGCCCTTGGGCAATTCAACAATCACTTTGGTGAAGGGCCTCTAGACCAAGATTGGATTTTTGGGAGTATATGATTGATGAGAGCCACTATAGTTTTGATTGAGTTTTGTAAGGGCTCCTTACGTAATTGTATAGAAAAAAAGGTTTTTTATCTCGATAAAAAATGACTATATATATAAAGTATTAATATTGTATAATTATATATATATCATAGATGTATATATTCATATACTACTTATACATTTTGTAGTAGTTCATCTTCTTGAGTTGATTTTTTACCAACTCAAATCTCCTCTAAATAGTTTCAAACTTTAAATATGAGCTCTTCTCGATATCTCAAAATCTTTTGATATATTATTCATTTGAAACAATTCATATTTGCAGCATATCAAATCAATCCAATCCAATCTCTCTCCTCATTCTCCTCTTCCACATTTAATTCTCTCTCTTCTTTCTTTCACATACCTTCTTCTTCAGATAATTCATCTGAAACCAAATGTAAAATGGAGTAGAGTGGGCTTCCATTGTGTATCCCACAAACATTATTTTAAGGGAAAAATGTTTAAAAAATACTCCAACTTTGGCCGAAATTGCTATTACGATACCAAACTTTATGGAGGACCTTTTACCCCCTACACTATTTAATAGTGTATTTTAAATGTATATATGTGTCCACGTGGACATGTTACTATTTATAATTATGCAATATTTAAATAAAAAATTTAGATATTCAAAAACTATACGAAAAGTACTAATAAATTGTAATTTTATGCATATCAATATGATGAAAAAATACATCGTAAAATTTTAGTTAAAGTACATTTCTTTTGAGTCTAAAAAATAAATCATGACAATTAAAAATGGACGGATATAGTATTAAGGTGTCAATTTTATGGCTATGTTTTGTTCTTTGTACTCTCTCGTATTAGTATTTAGTTATCAACATTGACATTCATGATCATTCTCATTATTTATTAATTTATAAAATTAATATATATATATTTAATTTTTCTTTTAAAACTAAAAGTAAATCATATTGAAAAAAGTAATTGAGGATAATTAGTTTTTAAAAAAAGAAATTTATATAATGATTTTCTAAAGAATGCGTGAAAGAGAAATGTGATAACTAATATGAATCGAGAGAGAAACACATGATAAATTACGTGATTCTGTCCTCATTCATTCATGTTCACACATACTTCATACAATCAAATCAGGAATACTCCACTATATTAAACACCATTAGTATTTCCCTAAAACAATAATGAAAATACAACATTCAGTACATTAATCAAAAGCTAATTAAACTCGTCAAATCAAAGCTTAATTAATATCCCTCCCTTTTTTCTCAATTTATTGCCATGATAAAATGGAAATTGCACTTTCACACATTTAATGTGCCTTCAACTATGACAGTGCAGCAGAATCAATCAAATGTCCTGTTTAATATCCTGCATCATATTACATAATGTTATATACTTGCTAAAGATTATTGTATACGAATTTGCAAATCTTGATCAAAAAAATATTTCTTATGTTCTAAGTTATGTGGCACAATTGAAAATTTGAGGTTCAAACTTTTAAACTTTGACTGTGAATTCGTATATAGAATTTTTAAGTTTGTTGAAATAAAATATATATTATGAACACTACATAGAAAGTACTATAAATCAAAATATTCTAAGAGATTTAAAGAAATTCCAATCAAAGAAAATTGGGCCTAATACTTGAAATTTCAACTATACCATATAAATTGAGTAGGAGTGAGTAATAACTAAAAGTGAGAAAAAGTGGAAACCTTGATTTAGGTTGAAGGACACTTGAAGTCTTTGGGTGGATACTTGCCACAGTCATCAATAAGAACTTGTAGAGCAATGGGAAGAATGATGTTTATGTTTAAGAGTTTGAGTCTAATGGTTGTGCAAAGACAAATGGCTGCATCCAAGTCTACAAGTCCTCCTAGAAGTGGACAACATGTTTGCTTAGCACTTCCACCGATTCCAATGTGGATTAGTCCTCCTAACACGTCCACACAAGCACCTAGCTTGAGAGCATCAATGGGACAAGTTGGTTGTGCTGGTGGTGGCGGTGGGCATGGTGTAGGGGGTGTTGGAACTATGGGTGGAGTAACAACCGGAGGACTTGGCACGTAGGGTGGTGGTATTACCACCGGCGGATTGGGGACAAAAGGTGGAGAAACAATAGGTGGTGTTGGAATGATTGGAGGTGACACAATAGGTGGTGTTGGTGTGATTGGTGGATAAACAATAGGGGGTGAAACAATAGGTGGTGTTGGTGATGGTGGTTTTGGAGTGATTGGTGGATGGAAAATAGGTGGTGTTGGAGTGATTGGTGGATAAACAATAGGGGGTGTTGGTGATGGTGGTTTTGGAGTGACTGGTGGATGGACAATAGGTGGTGTTGGAGTGATTGGTGGATAAACAATAGGGGGTGAAACAATAGGTGGTGTTGGTGATGGTGGTTTTGGAATGAATGGTGGTGTTGTTGGTGGTTTAGGGGTGGAAGGTGGAGAAACAATGGGAGGAGGATGCACTATAGGAGGTCTTGGTACATGTGGAGGTTTTACAATTGGTGGCTTAGGGCCATGATGAGATGGAGGAGGGCATGGTTTTTGTGGGGGGTGTTTAGGGGTAGTAGGTGGTTTAACATGTGGAGGGTATTTAGGGTGTTTAGGGGTAGTAGGTGGTTTCACATATGGTGGTTGTTTAGGGTGTTTAGGGGTAGAAGGTGGTTTCACATGTGGAGGATCTTTAGGGTGTTTAGGGATAGAAGGTGGCTTTACATGTGGAGGTTGTGTAGAAGGTGGTTTTACCTTAGGAGGCAATTTTGGGTGTTTTGGGGTGGAAGGAGGATATGGACAATAAGGACATGCATGGGCAATGAACAAAGTTCCAAGTTGAAGAAGCAACAATAAGACTCTAGCAACATTAAACTTCTCCATTGGTAAGGAGAGAGGGAAAGTCTTGCCAAATGCTACCAATAGAATGGTACACTATGGCACTAGCTCTCTAACACACCCATTCTTATAGTGAAAGTTACTAACCAAACAATGTCTATTAATTTTCCTATTTGCTATTCTTTTCTAATGATTTTTACCGACAAGATGCTTGGGTTAGGTATGTAATATATAAAATTAAAGATTTTGTATTATTTGATAGAAATTTAGGAATCCATCAAGTGGGGTTCAATGAGATCTCTCCCTACCCTAACTTTAAGATTTCGAGTTTGAGTTATGAAAAATTTCTGATAGAAAACATAAATATTATTGAACACACACAAAAAAAAAAGTGTTATACACAGGGATTTAAGGAAGGGTCAGATATTTGACCTTCTGATCAAATGGCAACAACGTTTACCATTATCAAAACACATAAATATTCAACTATGCCACTAGCTCTAACACGGGCATTCTTATACAGAAGATACTACCAACAAGTGTCAAGATATATACTTTTCCCTTTTTATCTTTTTTCTTCTTAAACATTTACGTACAAATAATTTTGTCTAAGTGGGTAATTAAAATCGATTACCAAGTGTTTGTTGGAAAGTGTTTAAATGACTTTTCTTTATTGTTGTTTTCACCTTTCCAAAAATCTTCTCTAGGTACTTATTTAACATGTCTTAGTACGTACATACATAAATTGTTAAATCACTATCAGCAAAGATATATAGACTCATCAGGTAGCTCTTGAGAGACATATGTATACAAAGATACATAGGCCCACTAATTCCGTTTTAATTTGTTTGTCTAGTTTTGACTTTACCCAAAATTTAAGAAAATAAAAAAGATTTCTGAATCTATAGTCTTACATTAAAGATAAGCATATCAAAATATTATTTATGCTTGTAGTCTTAAATGTTAATATGTGAGGTCATATTAAAGAGTTGTCAATTTTTTTTAATCGGATTTAAGAATTTAGCAAGAGAAACAAATTGACAGTACGACAACTTGGATATACTTGAAATATTAATTATAATTTGTGTATCAAATTCCCGTACGGCTCCAAACCTAACTTTTTGGCCAAAATTTTCACATTATTTGTCCAAGTGACAGTATGTGAATTGGAGAAGGGAAAAGAGGACAGATTTTTGGCACTTACTTTGCTGTTGAGTCCGTGATTGAGCTATTGAGACTCAACATCACTACATTCCAAGGCTTCATCCTTTTTAAAAAGTAGTGGTCCATGTGGCTCCAATCAATGTAATTATCACTACCATCACCCCCGAGAATGTAATGGAATGGATGAGATTATTCTGATATTAATTAGATTTTATGAATTTGAATTTTAAGAATCTCACCTCCAATCTTGCAACATGAGTGAAATATACCTGTAAATTCTCGCCAAGTTTAGGGGTGTTATCAACATTTCTCTTGGCCGTTTATTAAGAGTTTCATGCTCCCATAAAAGTTTGAGACCATTTGTTGTGTCATGTGGCAGTTCGAAGGTGTATCTAAGTTTAGTTAGTCAAGCAGAGAATATTTTTAAGGCTGTCAATAGTTTGGAGATGAAACTAATAATTAATTGTGCCAAGTTCAGAGGTGTTTTTAATACTTCTCTCTTGAACAATATTTCACTAAAATCTGATTTTTTTTTTCAGAATCAATTTTCATGTTGTATTTTACTTTTACGTAATAATATTGTACCTATAATAACAATGACATTTATCATAGCGCGTGGTGATTTTTTTGGTCAAATTACTCTTCTATAATAGTCATACTCAATTATTGTGTAATAATATTTTATAAAAAATATATCATGTATAAAAATAAAATATTAAAGTAATTATGGTAATAATAATTAATGTCATGGCAAAAATATTTTCATCATTAGTTATGGTTGCAGCTTCACGAGGAAAGACTACTGATATTTGTTATTTATCATTCATACTCTTTATATTTGTTTTTATTGGTTAACAAATATATTCTTTTTTCTTGGAATACAAAATTATTAAACTATTTTTTTGTGTACTTTTATTGATAACAACTATATGAGATTTAACGTCAATGTCACTATGCATATATAACATTGGGATAACTATGTAGAATAACAAACATTTAGCGTATATTAGCGTAAGAGGGAGTTGCTCGGATGGTAAGCACCCCTCACTTCCAACTCGAAGGTTGCGAGTTTGAGTCACCAAGGGAGCAAAAAGGGTGGGAGCTCCTAGGGAGGGTAAAAAAAAAAGGTACTATAGCTATAGTTTAAGAAAATTATAATTTGCGGCTACAGTTTATCCAATTCTTGCTATTCGCTTGATTTGTATAAATTCATATAATTCGGTCCTGATTGTATAAATCTAGAATTTTGTATATGCTTACCCTAGCTACTTGTTTATGATTTATGAAAAAATTATTATAAATTATCTTGTTTGTATATTGACAAGTGAAATATACAAACAGAGTTCTGAAAATTCCTAAATGTATAAATACAAAATTTGTATATACTTACTCTATTTGTATATTCACAAATATATCAACGAGCAGAAATATAATATACAAATCACAGCTTCCATAGCAAACATAACTATAACTATGAAGCGCAAATTATCAAAACTATAGCTATAAAACTTTATTATATCTATTATATTTACTAGGGAAAAGGGTCTGATATACCCATTCACTTTGTCATTAGAGCTGATATACCCCTCGTTATAAAAATGGCTCATAGATACCCCTACCGTTATACAAATGACTCACATATACCCTTTTGTCTAACGGAAGTGAAAAAATTAATTTTAGTTTAATTTTTTAATAATATTTTTAAACAAAGTATAATCCCATATGGGAATACTTAATCCTACTCAAACATATATTGTTTTGACTTTTTTTTCTTTCAATGACTAATTTAGATTTATTATTTTGATGGTCAAATTTATTTATGTTTCACTAATATTCTTGTAAAATTTATTATAGATGACCCAATTTTTTTTTCCAAATACAAAAACTAAATTACAATATAGCCGAAAAAATAGTTTTAAATTATAATATAGCCACAAAAAAATTGTTTTAAATTTTTTTCTTACATTAAGGAATAAAATAAAAAATAAAATAAGAATAAGAAACTCAAATAATGATAATCAAAGAAGTCAAAAAATAATTTATGTATGAAAAAGATTAAAATATACCTTGAACTTTGCTAGAAGGATCATATATACCCCAAAATGATTTTAAAAAAAATTAAAGGTTAAATATATAAATTTAAAACTAATTTTTTCACTCCCGTTAAATAAAGGGTATATGTAAGCTCATTTTGTAACGGTAGGGATATATGTGAGCCGTTTGTATAACGGTAAGAGTATATATGAGCCACTTTAATAACGAGGGGCATATCAGCTCTAAATGACAAAGTTGAGGAGTATATCAGACCCTTTTCCCAATTTACTATTTCTGAATAAGATATCTAAATAACTTTCTATCCTCTATTTAACTGTTTTAATTAATACGTACTCTGTTAATTGGAACAATAAGTTTGGAATAGAAGTAACAAAATGACTTATTTTGGAACATTAAATATTTTAAAATGAATTTTGGTATATTAAAACTAGGGGTGTTCGTGATTTGTTTTGGATCGGTTATTGATTAAAATTAAAATCAAAAGTCGGTTTTTTAAATTTCTAAAACCAAACTAAATGAAAAAAATAATCGTCGGTTTGGTTTAGTTTTTTTGATTTACTCAATTTGAAATCAATAATTTTTTTGAGGACGTGCGTATCTCGATAGACACAAACACCTAGTGCATGAACAATCCACAAAAAAACTATTGTCGGTTCAATTAAGCAATACTAAAGTTATCATTACACGAACAAAGTGATTCAATCAAGAGAAAGTGTGACTATTTTATGTGAAATAGGGTAGGTGAAGACTAAAATAGATTTTGATGAACTTTGACTTAGGATTGTTATAGTTGGGCTAAAGTGTTAGACTTGTGAAAATGATAAGTTAAAGACTTAAGTTGATTAAAATTTAACAAAATATTTCTATTTTATTTATGAATAATATATATATAATTATAAAATTTATATATGTAATTTATCGGTTCGGTTTGGTTATTTTTGCGGTTGTTTTTTAGTAAAATCAAAACCAAATCAAATAGTATCGGTTTTCAAAATTTAAAACCAAACCTAATCAAGCCAAACCAAATATCAATTTTTAACCGATTTGGTTCGGATTACGATTTGATTTGAATTTTTAACCATAACTATGAACAACCCTAATTAAAACCACTAATATATTTTGATTCGAAGGAGTAATTTGCTTAGGTTACATAATGGTATTAATTAAATTAAAGTGAAACTTATGTAAATTTCACTAGTTTAGGAATTTATTACTTAGATATACTTCAGTTTGTAATATGATAAATTTTATTAGATTTTGGTGCATCCAGATACATGGAGTCAAAATTAGGTGTAATTTGTTCTAAACACACTGTATCCAAGTGAATTCGTAGGTATCTTGGATACATAACAAATCTCGTCGCCTTCCTCGCCTCCTTCCATCTCACTCGCCACTCTCTTATGCAACTGGTATCCCAAATACATGCGAATCATACCAAATACATACATATATATATCTTGTGTGTATCTAGTGTGATTTGCATGTATCTATGATACGTGACTATCTCGCTTGTCTCTCCATCTGGCTTGTTTCTCTCCCTATTTTAGCGTATTTGGTAGCAAATACATGTATCTATATGTATCTTTCTCATTATATAATAAACAATTCTTAATTAATGATAAAAATACGTAATATTTTAAAAATATAAACAATAACATTATATATTATAATGATAGTAGAGTATATCTAATTACGTGATTTATCCTAAATTAAAAGATCACACTGCACGGAGCTGGGTTTTCAGACAACTTTTAAAGTTTTCTTGGCTTTTTATCTGTGTTTTCCCCCCCTTTTGAAGGTACTAATTTATTCGTTTTTTAGGGAAATGTTGGGCAAATATAGCTTTCCTTTTTTACTCGGGAAATTACTCATTCCGAATCGTTTTATTTATTGTACTTACTAAAAATAAATGGTCTAAAATAATTGTCATTTTAGAAAATTAAAATGTAATTGAATACATACTTCCATTTTGTCGTATTTAGCATGAAAAATCTAAGCGAACAACACATACTCATACTCTAATATTATAATTACTTAAATTAACGTTTTTTCAATTTATTAAATAGTGTTAAAGAGAGTATTTATTGAGCAATGATTGATATCTTAAATGATGAAAGATAGAGTAATAAATAACAAATTAGTTGAAACACTTTTATAAATAAATAATGTGACAAGTAAAGTCGTCCGCAGAGAATAAATATATTCTCAAAAATTAAAATTATTGTGATTGTTGGCAATTAATTGTAAGAAGCTATTGTTTTCATTAGTCATAGCAAGGCTTTCTCAAATATGTACTCCCTACATTTTGTTTTACCGAGACTAGTTACATTTCTTTAAACTTATTTCCATTCGATGTTTGGTGTTTGTATTGGAGTTCTGATGAAATTTGGATCATGTATTGAAGCTCTATTTTGAGAGTGACACTCCTAATATGATCTTCTCCATACCAAAGCTCAAACTCCAGATCTCTAGTTAAAGATGAAGCTATCAATCCACCATTGCATCACAATTCATGTTTGTAATTATCTTATTTCATTAGAGTTGTTTTATTAAATTTATTAATTATATTTTTAAAATCTGAATTTATTTACTATCCCTTTATATAATTAGTTAACAATAAAGATAATATTAAAAAATAAGATAAGATCTCTCATTTGCTAAAATAGATAAGTAAGAAGTAAAATCTATTATTTTTTTAAAAATAAAATAAAATATGTAAGGATCAAAAGTAAAATGATACTCCAAATCACGGTTTTCTTTCTTGAAATAACACGAAATTTGAGTCATTCATATCGTTGGAAACTCAATATAGTAAATCTATTGATTTGGCGTAAAGTAATTTTTTATTGATTTTGACCTATATATTGTGATGCTCTTGTCATTACATTTGTGTCGAATCCTTTAAAAATGTATAACTTTTGAAGGATTCAATAAATCCATTTTTGTAGACGATCTGAGTAACTTAAAAAATGCTACTTCCTCCATTTAAAAAAGAATGGTCTAGTTTGATTTGACATGTAGTACAAGAAAAAAAAGACTTTTCAATCTTATGGTTATAAATTAAAATTATGTCAAATGTATCAAAATGATCTTTAATCTTGTGATCTTAAACATGCACGTGGAAAGTTTAAAGTAAAGTGTTACGAAAATGGGAAATGAGTCATTCCTTTTTAAAAGGGAAAAGGCATGGATTCCCTCCTAAACTTGTACCGAAAAGTCAGTTACATGCTTCAACTATCATAACAATCTATTACACACCTTTACTACTTAAAAGTGAATTAATACCACCCTGATATGTGCAACACCACTCTCAGAGGATGTGCTGTGTTACACTCGCTGCTACATCAGTGCTACGTCTGTGCCATGTCAGAAATTGTACTTTTTTTTATATCTTTTTTACCTTCTTTTCTCTATTACTCAAGTTTTATTTTATTAATTATATTTTACACTAATTAATTCCTAATCAATTATTAAAGTTCTCTAATAATTATGTCTTCTTCATAGCAAAATGGTAAAGAAGAAACTTTTAGCAATGGCCACCAAGAAAATTGCCCGCAATCTAGAGTTTAGTCGTGGAGTTGAAGAATTCTTCCATTCCAAAATGTACCAACAAGAAGGTTGCTTCAGTTTCTTCCATTGATTGGTCATGGAAAATGAGCTTCCATTGTTATTATTGCGGCTTGTAGTCGTAAATATTTTTTAGATCTGGGCATACATTCTTTGTCCTTTTTCCATGTTCTTCCCGGAGGTTTCTTAAAAAATTGAGATAATAGAAAAATAATTTTCTTCCCATTTTCAATCAATCACTCAATTCACTCAAAATGTCCGTCGAAGCTCCAACAATTGAAACCACCCAAAATTTTACTCATATTGGTAGTAATTTTTTTCTTGGTTGCTTCTTATTATTGGTTTATTTTAAGCTTAATGGGGTGTGAAGAAGATGAGGAGGGTGGAGTGTGAAGAAGAAAAGATGTGGGGGTTGGGGTGTAAGAAATATTTTGATTTATTTTTTACTTTAATAATTATCTGACGCGCATGATTGTTTTAATTATTATTATTATTATTTTGCCATGGCAATTTTAGGGGGTAAATAAATTCACTTTTAAATAGCAGAGGTGTGTAATAGGTCGTCATGATAGTTTCAGAGTATAACTGACCTTTTCGGTACAAGTTCAAGGGATAATCTATGTTTTTTCCCTTTTTAAAACAAACTAAAAAGAAAAATATGTCATCCTTTTTGAAACAAAGATGTAACATTATTAAAAATAAAGTAGTAATTCAAATTCTTATTGCAATAACTCATCATCCAATTAAGTTTTTCTTGAAAATAAGGGTGGAGTCACGGAGACAGATTCATCTGATTTTTTCTGAAAGAAAAAGCCAAGAAGATGTTGATATTTATTTTCTCAAGTTGCAATATTTTGCATTATCTAGAGTATAAATTATTGGTCATTAATTAAACAAGTGCATGCATGATTCTATCTCTAGGACTTCGTACAATCACGGGATAAAGTTACTGTTGGCTGTACTCTCTAAAATTCCTAGACACTATTGTGACTAATCAATGATATTCACATGTGATTACTTTAATTCTTAATGGACAATTGGTCACATCAAATGAAATAAAAATAAACATTTATTTACTAATTGTTGAGTACAACTTGTTACTACTACTAAAAAGAATTCAAACCGTGTTTAACTATAATACCTAGGAATGTCAATGATTTGATTCGATCAGTTATTTTAATAAATAATAGGGTAACTTACACGAATTTCATTATTTTAGGTTTATGATCTAATTACTTAGATTCATATTATTTTTTTATTTTATATTCCTTGCCATATTTTAGTTAGATCGCGAATACATGTATTTGTCTCTTTCATAAACATGTCTCTCCTATAAGTCATTAATTAAAGAGTGTGTCTAGTTAAAAGATATGACTAAAAGTCATAAATTAAGGAGAAAATCATGTTTGCAACAACTTTAAAAAATATGACATATATATCACAACTTCTAAAAAAAATTAAAACAATCAAAATCCTTCTTCTTCTTCTTTGTTGGCGATTCAGCAAAGTTTTGACTTCTTAACTTAGATTCACGAAGTATTATTCAAATACATGCGTATATTTTGTCAGATGTATATACACTTGATCAAATATATTGATAAAAAATTAGATACATATAATCTTAATTAATTCAATAACGGGCCGGATACATCAATAATGTGTCTGATACACCAATGATGTGCCAGATATATGCATAAATCTCCAATACATGCATATATTTATTCAGATACATATACATTTAATTAGATACACCCATAAAAATAGATACATATAATCTTAACTCAATAAAGTGTCAAATACATCAATAATTTGCCAGATACATCATTAATTTCAATCCGATCCAAAAAGTCTTTTTCTCATCTTCTTCCTCTTTAAAGTTTATCACAATTACTGCATAAATCCTCTTTTCATTTGCAACAAATTACATAGTACTATCTTTCTGTTTTGTTCGTTGTATTTTTTGATTTTCAAATTTAAGTGACTGAAAATATCGAGAATTGTAGTGGTAATTTCCATGCCCTTTTTCGAGCAACAATAAATAAACATTCTTCTTATTTGGAGAATCACTAGCTATGAAAGAAAACTAAGATAACTCTAAATCAATGTACGTAGTTTTACCTTAACCTTTAAAATTAGAAGACAAACCAAATTGAAATCTATACATGACTTTGAAAATGATTAAATAGACACAAACTTCAAATTATTGTGTTGTTTCAGAATTCAATTTTAAAGGTTTAATGGTGAAATTTGTGGTAGAGAGAAGGAAGAAAGAGGAAAAATGATGATGGAGAGAGAGAAAATTAATTAACATGAAAGCTTGAATTGAAGATGATTTAATTGTGCAGATAACTAATTTTAAGGAATATGAGTATTTAATGGTATTTGCAATAATATATGATATAAAATATTAAAAGTGATAATATATATAATTATTTGAAAGTAGAAGTAAGGTTAGTATGTATAGTAGTGATGTATGTTTAATAAGGTAGTTTATCCTAAATAATATATATCATAATGAGGATGTAATGTAAACTAATGTTCACTGATTTTCGTGTGTCACGTGATTTTCAAGAATTAAGATATCAACCTTATTGATATGTTTCTTGATTGCTTGATGGTTGCTAGGGGTGTACCAAATAGAATCGACAATTGAATCTAATCGCAAATCGAATTAAATCGGGAAAAAAAAATCTGATTAGTGGTTGGTTTGACTTGGTTTGGTATACTGGAAAGAAAACCCCGACTATATTTGGGTTGGTTTGGTTTTAACTAAAAAAAATCAACCCAAGATCAAATCTACCCGACATTATATATATAATTTTAAAATTTTATTTTATACATAAATATTTACTTTGATATAATTTTAAAATATTTCTTATACTTTTTCATAGTTTTTATCTTTTAATATATTATTTCAAGTTTGAAACTTAGAATTCTGAATGGTTCAGTAAAGATTATAGTCCACAGATGTTGGTAATTATAATAAAGCTTAAATCAAAATCAAATTAATACTAATGCAAAATGAAAATCAATTCAACACTAAGAATGACAATAATATTGAATATTTGTTCTTTGGTTTTACATTGGTTTAGACAATT
>JAJOOR010016489.1:0-11978 GCA_036250505.1 Solanum acaule
ATATATGATTCATATGCATGATACATGTAAAATTAAGGGTCGTGATTGAGTGATAAGCAGAGTCGGATATAGAATTTCTAGAATATGAGTGCATATAATAACTCGATCAACAATTCAATTAAGTGCACCTTTAAGTCATTTTAGAAAATGGATACCAACAAATAATATTATATCAATTCTAAAAGAGTTAAAAGGTCAAAAATGCATTTAAACGCTCTCAGTATTTTGAGTTTCAACTTAAACTATTGGGAGTGTGATTTTTCTATTTAAACTATCACTCAATAATTAGCGAAATACCTGATTTTGCAGAAAGATCATGAGTTCACTTGTGAAATTATTCTGGATATGTGTTATTGTACCATGTGTTTACGTGCATTAAAATTAATCCAACAAATCTGCAATGATGATAATAATAAGTACTCGTTCATCCTTAATCAGAAGTTCTTATACTTGAGTCATGATCGTGGAGTCGTCATCGTCTTTGTTTTCTCAATGTGATCGAAACTTTCGATCAATACAAATCTAAATTTAATCAAATTCTAATATAAATATCAAATATCATTGGATCATAAATGGAGATGGTGTATGAAAAAAACAGCTTTAAAAGCAAATAACAATAAATGCCAACAGAGGTCGTTGGAGAGTATACAAATATAGCCAAAGAAAAAAAAGAGTTAATAGCTAAAAAAAAGTATACACCATTAACCAAGAATCACATGCACATATAATGTCTCTAATGGCTATTTGTTGGAACTTCCTTCAATTAATAGTCTCCATTATAGGAAAATGTTGAAAGATACTTTCTAAGACTTTTTTTTTTCATTAACACTCGATCCTCTTCAGGCTCCACATATACGATTATACTGGATTTACTATTATTATAGATTATATATTAATTTATCGTTATCCTCTTCAGACTTTACATATATAATTATACTGAATTGTTATTATTTTATACTATATACTGAATTGTCGTTTAACTTTTTTGTGTGTTTACTTTATTATATTTTGACTTCCTAGTGAATTTCATAGTTCTCTCACTGATTTAAACAAATTAATTTGGTCTAAAATTAAGTATCATCTTAAGAAATCAAGGTGAACTTTTCTTATTATAATAAATGATCTACATAATTTTCTAAAGAGATGAAAGAGTAATTTAATAAAATAATCTTTTTACTATTAATACAATGGAATGATTTTCTTATCTCAAAACTTTAAAACAACATCTATTAAGAAAACCATGTAATAATATTATACTATAAATAAAAGGTATTTGATTAGATTATAACTACCAAGGTAAAAATGGAAAATAATAATTAATGTCTTCTTAATTTCTAAAATACTGAATTGAAACTTTGGACCAAATTATTTTGACTATAGTGACAATTTTTGGGGGGATATTCATCTTTGGCCTAATTAAATTGTATTTTTCTTTAAAATATTATTTAATATGAATAATTTATCAATTTTAAATTAGTACTAACGCAAATCGAAACTTGTAAACTTTAAATCTTTTGTGATATTTTATTTGTTTAGGTACTTTTTTCATTTCCTTTCCTCTTACCTATTGTCTACAATTAAAAAAAAAATAGAGAAACAAAAATGCAACACTCACCTAATTTTGTAGGAAAGAGTTCCCTTTCTTAAATTCAAGCATTAAATATGAAGGAAAAGAAGAATAAGTTAATGAGATTAGTTGAGAAAATTATACAAAGACAAACTATATACTTAGTACAAAATAAAATAAAATAATATTAGATGGAGATTTTTTTTCTTATTTGGGGAAAGAGACATTGGCCACCTGCATATGTCAAGGAGAGAAAAAAAATCAGTTGGATTTTAGTGAAGAATGTTTATCAATAATATATTTATATATGTACACGTAAAGTATACGTAGTCTTTATTTCTATCTTAAAAAATTTTAAAAAACTATTTTAATAGACTTTTGTCTCAAGTTAATTATGATTTGAGCACTACTAACTAGCAAACATATACTCCCTCAGTTCATTCTTACTTGTTATATAATTTGGACTTGACACAAATAATGACTGATCGATATTGTTATTTTATCATACTATCTCTATTAATTGTTATTTGGTATTAGATTTTGAAAAATAATTTGACGAATTAGTAGATAGTGTTAAAGGTAAAATATGGTGGAAAAAAATTGTTTGTTCTTGATATGTTAAAATTGACTATTTTTGAAATAACGAACAATTAAAATTGAACGGAGGGATATATTTTAAAGAAAAGTTGAAAGAGCGCTAAATTTCTTACGAATTTATAACATTAATTATGATTTGAGGCTAGGAAGTACTTATATTTGAAGATTAAAAGTTGAAGTGCACTAAACTTAAGAATTTACAACATCAATTAAAAAGTTGAAATGCATTAAACTTCTCCATGACATTAATTATGATTAACTTTGAGTGCTATATTTCAAATGAAAAATTGAAGTGCACGAAATTAACTTTTTACTAATCCCACCACCCCTAATTAATACTCCCTCCATTTTAAATTAATTGAATTGTTGAGGTGTTTCACACCCTTTAAGAAAAAAAGATTAAGACATAAATTAGACATAACTTTCCATTTTGACCCTTATTAATTATTGTCAAATTTATAATTAAAATAACTAAACACTAATTAATAACTAATTCCAATATTAACTAATGAAGGATAAAATTGGAAGAACGTTCTAAAAATAGTCTTGAAAATTGAACAATTAAGTTAATTTGAAAAATGAAAAATGCTTCAACAATTCAATTAATATGAAATAGAGGGAGTAACATTAAGCAAAAGGTGTTTGATTATAAAAGGAAAAATCCTTTTGGCCAGAAAATTTGGCCAGAATGGTATTTTACCTATGTTATTTTTATCTTTTTCGACATTTTTATCCTTTTAACTTTAAAACATTTAATTAAAAATGGAAAAAAGATTAGTTTATTTTAAAATAAAAAAGATATTACAATTTTTTTAAATTTCTGGCCAAATTCTGGCCAAATTTTCTGGCCATTTAACATTACCCATTATTAAATTAAACTAGTTAGACTCGACTTTAATTTGTTTAATTTATTTTGAGATAAATATTATTAATATAACTAAGAACGATAAGTATTTGAGTCGGAGAAAGTATTAATTATGACTATGATCAAACTCAAAAGCATATATTATATTATTAGTAGTACATAACTTGAAACTAATAAACACTCAAAATAATTTTGATTTTGTTGATTACGTGACGAGATCAGTTTGCATGTTCCTACAGAATTAGCACATCTTAAATATATATTTTTTTGGTTATTCATGTCAGACTTGTCTCTAATGACGTCATTTTATTTTAGTGGTTCAAATTTAAGACCTCCAATAATTAAGAGTAGAGAAATTTTAACTATCTCACTAGAATTCATGTTAGTGAAAATTCTAATGAATATAAAATGGTTTTCGTGTGTGGAAAACTTGGGATTAAATATTAATAAGTCAATTATTTAAAAGTTAAGAATGAAAAATGTTAAACAATTGTAACTTGTAAGGGTTAAATTAGTTTCATATTTAGCATATGTCTATCCACATTTACGTCTAAAAAAGAAAATTATCATATAAAAATATAACACGAAGACAGAAGTATATTTAATTTGCTCTTGAAATGTTACTTACTTTAAGTCTCCTCTCTTTTTATATAATAACAAAAAATAAATAAATGATTATTTCATCATTTCTTGAAAAGGAAAAGGAGAAAGGGGATATATCTTCTTGTGTATGAAAAAACTTAGGACAAAGAAGAAAAAATAATCATCGTAATTAGAGATAATATATCAGATGGTCACTCAACTTTGAATAATTCACTTAGAAAGTCACTCAACTTTGGGTTGTTTACTTAGAAAGTCACTCAACTTTGTTTTTTAACTCAAAAGTCACTTAACTATTGATGTTTCACTTAGAAAATCACCCAACTATTTGTATTTCACTTAGAAAATCACTTAATCAATTTAAATAATCTTTTCAATAAACTTCTCCCATAATGTTAGGTGTCAAGTCATTGAAGTCCAAAAAAGAATCTTGATTAGATTTTTATGCCAAAAATTGTAGCACACCATGATAAATATAGAGAATCTGAAAATGGTATAAAAATCAGCATGGACTATATGTGGTTTTATTCTTTAGAACCAAAAAAAAAAAAAACACGTTTTCAATGAAATTATAATAAAAAAAAATTCGTACCTAAAAAAAGAATGATATTATTACTTATAGCTTGTAGTAATACATCTTTTATTGACTATAAGTTTTTCAAATATTTTTCAAATATCTTCTACTACTTTCTTAAGTCCATGCTTTATGTATTAGGGCATTATGCTATTCTAATAAACTAGTCTCATTCAAACACAATTATAGCTGATTTAATTTCAATTTCATAAAATCTCGTAATAAATAACAAATAACATTATATTCAATGTAAATCTAGGATTTGAAAAAGGTAAAAGATTGTTTCTAACAAGACTCAACACACAAAAGGTGAAAAAGTGTGATTTGATCAAATTATTTCAAATGAATAACGAATCTTGAAATTCAAGAACAACCAAAATAAAGAATTAAAAAAAAACTCTAAATATTGTATGGACTATGGACTATAGATTATGCTCCATATATTTATATGCAATTAATATTCACAGCCACAAAAGTGATTGCAAATAAAAAAAAAATTGAAATATATTGGAGGGGAGACCTAGTAAACGGGGAACAAAGCAATTGCATACCTAATTTTTAGAAAGCAATTAATACATCAATAATTGTCTATTATTGCAAGAAACAAAAGAGTGCTAAAAGATAAATAAAAAAGTGAATATAAGAAAATAAGGGATACCAATTAATTCTTTTATTGGTCAATAGTAAATGTTTTATGAGACATGTACTATTAATTTATTATTCTTTTATTATATATTTGAATTAAAAGCTACCCACAACTTCTTTCAACCAACCACGAGTTAAAGTTACAAGAGTACATATGCACTATATTCCGATTCACTAATATGAAAGATAGCGTTGGAATAAGAATTTATAATGTGATACTAAAATATAATCGAGGGAGAAATATGGTAACTACGGTCTATGGGTATACAAAGTTGGAATCATTATGTAAAAAAATTTGAAGGATAGCGCAACTATCTATAATAGGTGACAACTATCATGTATAATTTGAACCGAGGATAATCTGAATTAGTAGAAATCTCAATACGAATATTGAATGATAACGAAATGGGGCCACAAACCATAAGTAATTAGACGGCAATGGATGCAAAAATATAGATGGCAGACACCCTGGAAGCTTTAATAGTTATTGTTCTTAGTTGGACAACCATTCACAACACAGCATTAAACATTATACATGGACTTGTCTGACTTTCTCTAGCTCTCACCATTTTTTTAATTCAGGGTTCGGTAATGGTATTGGAAACTGATTAAATTTAACTTTGTACATTGTCTAGCATATTTTTAATTAGGGCTGTTCAAAATCGAACTATAATCGATAAGCTAACTTCAAAATTGACTAATTGGTATTGGATTATTGGATTAACGGTTGGTGAATGGATGAAAATTTTATAGTTAACGGTTTATCGGTGTGGGGCGGATTAATTACTCAATTTCTTTATTGGGTGAACCGTTAACCCGTTAAGAATTATCGTAGTTACATTTTTACTTTTAAGTATATTTGTTAAGTAAATGCGTGTGTGCACATACCCTCAAAATTTAGACTTTCATATGTGTATCACTGTGATTTACAATTATTAAATTACCAGCTAATTAAGTAGGGCTAGAAAAAATATTTTGTTTGATGGGAGATTAATATATTGGTGAGTGAAAGTAAAAGAAGGGAACATGAAATGGTGGAACCAATACAACACCGGATAACCTTCTGTTAATTCCTATTCTAATACCGAATCAACTGATAGCTTATTGATTGGCTAGCGGATTAGTATATTTAAAATCTGATATTTGATAAGCTAAAGATTAAGCATAATTATCCATCTGGTCCATCCAATAAATAGCCATATTTCTAATGCTAATGTTCTCGATATGATTTTTTTTCATTTTAGAAAACTCAAATTCGAGACGGTTAATTAAAGATGGAGAATCTCATCATTTCATCACAAATCATGTTGATCTAAATTTTCATTTGTATGCTTTTTCTCTTCTTTATTTGTCTGACACTCGATGTTCGGAATCCGCATTGGAACTTCAATTAAATTCGGGTCACGCACTACAGAATTCATTTGGAGTGGAGCATCCAATAGGATTTTCTCCATATCCATAACACGAACTCGAGAGCTTTAATTAAGAATAAAATATTTTCATCACTACACCACAGCTCACGTTAATTGCATGATTTTTCTCTACCATCATATGTATAGTTCTTTCTTGTTCAGTCTTTTATTTAATGAGTGCATCTAACTCAGTATATTTGATTCACTAAATATATGTATAAACATCAAATCTAGAATCTATTTTAGTACATAGTATTATCATATGATTGATCAGAACTTATAAAATTCAAATTATGTATATGTCTTTAAGAGTTATCAGATACTTATTATACTGAAAAATAGCAGAAAAGCTAATAAAATAGTTGAGATGGAGATAAACTATATCGAACTTTCACCTTTGTTAATTCCTAACCTTTTTTTTTGCGATATGTTGGGCACAAGTCACCAAGATCTTTTTCAATACGTAACACTATTGTAGTTTCAATTTTCAACGTCTACTAGACATGACAAATTCAAAAAAAAGGACTTTGAAAACCGACAATATGGTTTATTTGATATATGATTATGAAAACCTACTTATTATAAATAGTAATTGGCCGTCAAATATGGTTGTTTTGAAATTGAAACTTGAAAATTTGAATATTTGAAGTTGTGTTCGGATCAATATGTATTTTACTTGAAAAAAATTTAAAAGTTTTGTGAGTGGAAGTGAAATTTTTCGAAAAATTAGTGGTCTGAGCTAAGTTTTTGGAAACTTGAAAATATTTGAAGATCTGATTTTTAAAATTTGATCAATTTATGACCATAATGATATTTGAAGATAAATTTTTTAAATCTGATTCAAAATCTATGGTCAAACGATAGCTTACGTTATATACTTATAGTCTTCTGTCTATATTTATAGATGTCCACTTACAATTTTGAAGATATTTTTTTTTTAGATTTAATTTCTTAATTTGTCAAATGAAGATTTTTTTGTAAAACAGATATCATATCATATATTTATATAAAAGAGAACCCTAGACCCGCCTACGTGGCGCCACCACAAGCTAGAATTTCCTTTTAAATTTATGTATTTCCAAAACTAGTCTTCCCCTTTCATGAAAAGTTGTGACCTTTAAGAAAAGTTGCGACTTTTATGAAAAATTGCGACTTTTATGAAAAGTTGGGACTTCAATGAAGAGTTGCGACTTTTATTAAGAGATGTGATTTTATGAAAGGTTGTGACCTTTCTGAAGAGTTGCAACTTTTTCAAATAGTTGTGACATTTCCGATAAGACACAACAAACATTTGTTCACACTACCCTTTGTTGTCTATAAATAGAGGGATTTCCTCTCATTTTAAAACAACGAAAATTTTGAACCTCTTCTTCTTCTTTTGCACAATTAAATATTCATATACTTTGCTCATGTTGAATTGCTCACTAACACCATTGCTTATGTTACAGATCCTGGTATTATTTTACAGTCATAAATTTATCCTTATGTTATTAAGAATAAATGATAAGATGTTATAATTTTCATTTTCCTTTACATTATTAATGTTCGTTACTACGTAATCTTGTGTGTAAAATAATATAGTGTTTTAGTTTAATGACTGATATGTTTTAAGTATTATTTTATAAATTCCGTAATATTAA
The DNA here is from genome assembly GCA_036250505.1 of Solanum acaule. Taxonomy (NCBI): domain Eukaryota; kingdom Viridiplantae; phylum Streptophyta; class Magnoliopsida; order Solanales; family Solanaceae; genus Solanum; species Solanum acaule. Next base: position 7,901 of record JAJOOR010016489.1, read on the forward strand.
ATTTCCGCGCGAAGCGCGGGTAATTTTACTAATATATATATAAAAGAAAACCTTAGGCTCGCCTACGTGGCGCCACCACAAACCATAATTCCCTTTTAATTTATTTATTTTCAAAACTAGTCTTCCCTTTTCATGAAAAGTTGCGACTTTAATGAAGAGTTGCGACTTTTATGAAAAGTTGTGGCTTTTATGAAAAGTTGTGACTTTAATGAAAAGTTGTGGCTTTTATGAAAAGTTGTGACTTTAATGAAAAGTTGCGACTTTTATGAAAAGTTGCGCCTTTATGAAAGGTTGTGACCTTTCCGAAGGGTTGCAACTTTTCCAAATAGTTGTAACCTTTCCGATAAGGCACAATAAACATTTGTTCACACTACCCTTTGTTGTCTATAAATAGAGGAATTCTCTCTCATTTTAAAACAATGAAAATTCTGAACCTCTTTTTCTTCTTCACAATTAAATATTGGTGTACTTTGCTCATGTTGAGTGATTCACTGACACCATTGCTTATGTTATAGATCCTGATATGTATTTTTACAGTCATTAATTTATGCTTATGTTATTAAGGATAAATTATAAGATGTAACAATTTTCATTTTCCTTTACATTATTAATGTTTGTTACTACGTAATCTTGTATGTAAGATAATATAGTGTTTTAGTTTAATGACTGATATGTTTTAAGTATTATTTTATAAATTCCGTGATATTTAATTCTCGCGTGAAGTACGTATAATTTTACTAGTTATATTAAATTTATAAAGAATTACAAATACAATTGCCGTAAGCTTATTGTAATTATTTTTAAGAAAATATATAACTTTGTTAAATTCAAAATTGAAATAATAGAAGTAAAGGTGACAACGAAGACAAAGATATATTCCGAATTAAAATTTATGAATTTCTCAACTTATTGTTAACTCTATCTTCATATTAACTACAATCCTGAATAGATAAATACGTACAAATAATGGTAATTGATGATACGATGGTCTAGGATAATTAATGGGTCCGTTTTTCTATCGTTCTTTATTGCAAAAGCTGCGGATATATATTATTCGATGAACTAGTTTACTAAATTGGTTGTAATATACATAATATATACATAATTGTGCATATTATATGTATTGCATACACAATAATGTATAAATAATATTTGAATATACAACCTATACACTCTGGACATATTTGTAAACTAGTTGGCCGAAGTGTTTAGTGTCGTAATTATATATATATTCTTTCATCTTATTTAACTACCAATCTTTTATTTGCGATAGAGTTCCAACCTATACGTTTGTTTAACTCATACATCACGTTGTTGGGTTGTCTCTCATCATCTTTCTAAAATTTATAAGTTATTGCAAGCGTTAAACGAAGATTTAATATTTTATCTACAAAATTGGGCAACAGAGTAAATATTAGACCTGAATCTAACAATGTCAAGAAGACTGACTTAAAAATGACTATATTTGCACAACTTTTCAAAATAAAAACAAAATGTAAATAGTGACCTAAAAAGAAACATTTACGTAATTCAGTATCGAACTAAACTTTTTAATAGCCCAAATTAAATAACCGGGTCGATGGATAATGGGATCGTCCATCTATCTTTCTTTCTTTATTTACTAACAAGTCTTTAATTTGCGTAGAGTTCTAATCTGTTATTAGTTGTTTAATAGATACATCAAATTGTTCGATTGAAGGTATGTGCATCTCTAATCTGAGATTATTAAACTTTATTATAATTTTATGTTGAAATTAATTACGATAATCACTGTTTAATGTTTTTTAAACCAAGAATTTATATGTTTGTATGTGAGCAGTTGATTTAATAGATACTGAAAACACCAAACCTAGTGTTGGAATGAGTAGTTAAGTATATTTTGCCGTCTTAAGATTTTCCGGTGGCGGAATCAGAATTCTCATTGAGGGGATTCAAAATATAAATATACGAAAGAAGCAATGGAAATTTAACACCTAGGGGAAAAAAATCAATATAACCCTTCCGATACCCTAGCTCCGCCCATGACCATTTTGTATGAGTGTTTTAATCTTTCTGCTTTTGATCAGCCACTAAATTTCAATGTGTTATATCTGTTGGATATTTTGTAATATATAGATAGATGTCTTAAATTGAACACATGCATCTATTCATGAAAGAATATGACTATTATGAAAAAGTCATCTTTTAATTAGTTTATATATAAATATTAGGACTCTCTAGAAATAGCTTAAGAAAAACTATGGCTTTGTTGTATCTTGAAGTGAATTGCTTATATTTTCTCCAATATGTATACCGGCAATCTCTTTAAACAAGTAATTGATAGATGGATTCAAGTGGTAAGGACGCAACATGAGATGTATGGTTTAAGCTCAAAATTAGGTATTTGAGTTGGAGCAGGGTAGAGGAGCGGCCAAAAATACCCTGAATTTCGAACCTAGGCTAATACCAGGGGATTTCTAAGTTATCAACAATGTTGTCTAAGACGCACTTAAGTCTTGAAGCGATACATAAAACATGTAGAACACTTTGTCCTTGCTTAGTGGACGCTTCAGGGTCATCATCAATGCTCTAAGACATATTTTTCCTTGCAAATGACCGTAAAACAAGCCAACATCCCCTGAGTTTAGAACATTGGTGTTCAGTTTTTGTATAATAAAACTTTATACATACATTGCAGGAAATGGATTACTTGAAAGAGGAAGAACAAAGCTGTGTCATCGATCCAGCACCTCAACGTTTTGCTTCAATGAATCAGTTCTATGGATTAAGTAGCTGGGGACACCAGGCAAGACTGATATGTTATAAGCCTCATACAGACACCAACAACGCGAATTCTGCTTCAAAGTTTCGTGGAAGGAAATGCAAGTCCAAAGTCGTCTATAGAGTTTGAGGAAATAGGTAGCGAAGAATCAGTAACTAGTAATGAGTTAGTTGATGATGCTACAGAGGAAGAGATCGATATGAACCAAATGAGAAAAAGATATACTAGTACTAGTACTAGAAAGAAGACAAAAGGTGAAAACAACTAGCTAGGTTCGCGTTGTATCAAAGATAGTATAGTAAAATATCGATCTCATGAGGATTTAGGTTTTTCTTGTTACTATTTGTTAGTAACTTTTTTTTTATGTTATGTTGATTTGCAGTTTTTCTGAATGCAGGATTCAGTTTCAGGGGATAAAAAAGTGAAAGGACTAAATGATAGTATAAAAATTAGAGAGTCATTGTAGTGAATCAAAGTTTTAAGAGTGATGGAGAAAAGAATATAACCTTACTTAAAAGGGTGATAATCATCCTGGGATGTGGTCGAATAAATAGAATCCCTCCATCTTTAATTAGAAGTTTCAAGTTTAAGTTTTAAGAATGAAGAAGTTTTTGTTAGTGGACGTTCTCCCCTTTAATGGAATCTGCGTGGCATGGAAAATATCTTTTTAGTACTTCTAGCATGTTTGGCAAGCTGTTGATGCTCGTTTATTTTAGAGAATTGAGGTGTCTGACCAAGCTTTTGGATCGAAAAATCCACGATGAGTTATTTTCTTAGTGTCACATAAGTCATGAGTCTACCAATTATTAATGGTGAGGTAAAAGAACATGAAAACAAATACTTAGTAGCAAATTAAAGTTTGATATTCCACTCTCTTCATATACATACAATTTGTGCATTTGAACTAAAGAAAGTATATACAGATAATTTATAATAATGAACAGCAAGAATCAAGAGATCGAAAATAAGATGGTCCGGTCCGTCACTCGCAGAATCTTCAGGCTACCCTGCTTGTACTCTTCAAACATGTCTGAATCACAGTGATCATTTATCAAAGAATGACTCTGTTGTTAAACCGGGAGCAAGCTCATACTCTTCAAACATGTCAGACTCACAGTGAACATTTATCGAAGAATGACTCAGGTTATCAAATGATTGCACAACCAGGATAAATTTACACGTGTCATATCCTCCAGAAGTAGTAGTGCATTTTTGAAGAATCCGACACACAACTTAGAATCCCCTTACTGAACTCTGCCAAACTTCAACAAATTGCTGATCTTTCCTTGTAACAAACATCTTGTTACCTCCAAAGCT
>JAJOOR010016490.1:0-37709 GCA_036250505.1 Solanum acaule
GTTACTCATAAAGCGGTCAAGATCCGAATCTATCATTTTGATTCGTTTTCTCAAGTAAAGGCGTTAGATTTCTTCCATAAATCTATACGTTGTTACTTAGATCTTTTCAAGACCTTAGAACATCTAATCCTTGGAAATTCGTGGATCTTTCCTTCGAATCTCCCATATCTTTAGTTAGTTTTGTTGTTTCTTTTCTTGTGCTTCCGCATTCTAATATTCAATTCTCTATTTGTGATCTCTTTTAACCTTGCTGTTATCACTAATAGCCTTTTTTCTTGTAGTGAAAGCTCTGGAATCAAATGAAATGCTCACACTCACAAAGAAGAACACAATGCATGCTTTCACCCATATGTTTTCCCATATTTTCCAATAGACAATTGTTTCAGCTCACTCAAGATCAAAAATGTCTTTCCAAGGCTTGTGATAGGGCTGAGTGCAAATGTATGGTCATTTAGGCTCAGTGACTTTCATCGTCATGAAATGTGGTGCTCACAACACTTCCTTTCCTCTTCTTTCAACATTTTATTTTGTTCTCATAAGTCATTCCATTATTCACTTTCCATGGATTGTTCGGAAACCCCATTTCTTTTGTACTTTATTTGATGACTTTTTCTTTTTCATTCTTTTCTTTTCTTTTCTCTTCTCTTTTTTTTTTATATGGAAGGTTCCATTTTTTTCTCAAAACCATGGGTTGAAAGAGACTTTTATTGCACTTCTTGACTTGCCTTCTCTTTTCATCACACCCCCAACTTAGGATTTTGGCCTAACTTGGCTATTGAATCAACCACAAATCAAGAGGATTATAGGTAGTGGATTAAGGGAGGTCATGTTTTCATCAAGTTTCTTTCAAAGAAAGGTAAGGCTCAAGGGGTGTTCAAAAGAGGTTCACACACTCACAAGGTAGGCCACAAAAGAGGTATATGTCAAATTGGCTCACACTCTTCGAAGTAGTCTCAGATCATATAAAGAGATAGCCTTACTTAGTCGACCGAACCAACGGGGCAAATTTTAGGTGTTATCATTCATGGTTCACAATAAGCTTATCACACAAGACATCGACACCAAAGTCAGACAAGACTCCACACTTTCGCTAGTGTGCAACGATCATCACAAGAGACTCAATTCTATAACTGGCTAGTCATAATGAGACACAAAGAGTTCACATATTGTCTATGCAAATTCATTTGGCGTCATTGTAGCCGCACATTCATGTTTGTTTGATTATGAGCGCTATTCAAGTCATCGGTATTGATCGGGATCGATGGTCAAATTTGCAAAAGAGCAGCCACATTCAACACAGAAGGGGTGGCAACAATTTGCAATTTTTTTTCAGAAGGGTCAAAAATCATTTTAAATTTAAAATCAAGGAGCCAAAAGCTCAAACATTCCACAAAAAGCAGTGTCAACACAATTTAAAGTAAAAGCCCAATATGTACACAAAACTAATATGCACAAAGGTGGGTCTCACCCCACCACAAACAAAAACCATTTGTCCTCAAATGCAAATAAAAATATCCAAAATTCAAAATAAAGTAAGACAGAGAGGGAGGTATATAGGGGATCCTATCTATGCAATCGCTCCATCAGTCTGGGTATCAGTACCCAGTTTAGTGCTCAATATCTGGGCATCAGTGCCCAGAGTATCAAATTGGATTTGGGCTTCAGTGCCCGGAGTTACCTCAGAAGGACAAGCTCCACTAGATTTGGGTAGCGGTGTATCTACCAAGGAAGACTCAACAACTGCATCTACCATGACCTTCTCCATCTCAATAGGGCCTTCACATGAGACCTCGTCACCACCACCATACATTTACTTATCCGTCTTAGCCTCAGACTCGGGCTCAGCTGGCTCAACTGGCATATCGGGAATATCCACCATCCTAAAGACCATAGACATATCGGTGGACTTCAGTTGGTCCACATCTTTTTTCAATTTAGCTATGGCGGTTTTAATGCCATCACCTCCTTTGTGGTCCCTTGGTTGTGCTCACGCACCACTATCCTTGCCGCTAGGGGATAAATAGTAGTGATCAATGGTGTCACAACGTCAACTAGGGCAGTCTGAATCATGCCTGGAACAGAGGCCTCTAGTCTGGCAGCCTGACGATCAGCAAAGTAGGCAAGCTGCCCCATCCGGAGTAGGGAAGCCTGGGTGAGTGGAGCCCGAGTAACAACACTAACATCAGTATGTCTGGGAGGCAGTGCAGCTACAGAAGAACCCGAAATATCAGCAAGAGTAGCCGTGGTAATAGATGTACCTGAAGGCCCAGGGACCGGAGAAGGCAAATATGCCTCTCCAGGTGATGATTCTGTGTTCATGGAGTTCACATGGGCTGCCTTTTTCTTTTCTGCCTGATCCTTAAGGTACCTAGCCTCGATCCTCCGAATATCAGTGGAGGATGTGGGAATTACTTCCAGATCCTTTGGTGCATCTCTAGGTACCCGAGAACGTCTGCACAGCTCGGTGATCAATACCGAGAAGGGTAGTGAGGTCCGGCGCTGCTTTGCATGCATAAGAATCTCTGAAGCAATGATCATCCCCAAATTTATTCTAGTTTCCTTTATGATGCAAGGTGAAGGATCGACTCATTTTAGGATGGAATAATTGTGCTGCTGATAAACTCAAACCAAAATCTTGCAGCTATGTTCAGATCTTTCTTTTCAATCGGAGCCGCTTCTGCCAAACACTTCGAAGTATCATCTGAAATTAGTGGGGCTAACCACTTTTTCAACTTATCCAGTTTCTCTATTCTGATCAAGTGCTGGCAGTGATCATTAATCTTCGTGGACATGCCCAAGACTGTGTTGACTGCATCATCATCGCACTTCACCCTTTTCCCTCTAACTAGCACATGGTCAATTGGTTTGAAATCAGCTGCCAGCTTCTTTTTCTGTGGTATCAAGGCACTGTAGAACTCATGAACCCAATTTAGAATGTATGGGTTACGGGTTTTGGTGAAGATCTGAAATTTATGCGCCTTTAGACAGCACATAATCTCAAGGTACCGATCAATAACTCCATCTATGGACATACGCTTTTCCTCAATAATTATTCTTAGCCCCTCAGTCTTGAATATATTCATCGACTTTGGAGGAGGGCCCTGTACTGGGGGTGCCAATGATGTTTGCGTAATCAATGACACAACTTCCAATGCAAGTGTCTACGATCGTGCAATAGTATAATAACCCAACCAAGGGTTGGGGTCGAGTCTCAAGGGAGTGGTTTTGAGAATTAATAGAAAAATAAAATTAAGTTCTAACTAGCTGTAGCTAAACACATTAACGACTAAAAACATTGTAAATTAAAAAGGGGGGACACGAAAGTGCAAATATTGATTTGGGGATTTTGTCACAAATATAGCAAAAACAGTAAAATTAACAAGAAATCTATAAATGAGAGGGGATTCTTGGGATGTGACCGCAATGTATGTTGATTTAAATCGTTGGGTACATGCTTTAAATAGGAAATTTGCAAGATAATAGTGACTAGGCTAAGCTTTAGATGGAAATAAGTTCCCTCTTGGGCAACTTACCCCGTTTTAAATAGGTTCCTCTCGGACACCCATTTGCTGCATGAAGGTCAGCCTATGCCTTACCCCACTCACTCTCTCGAGCTAAGTGTTAGGATATGGGACTAGGGCTCACCCTCTCGGGATGAACCTCATGTCCACCCACTCCTTATGCCATCAGTCTAGAGGTCTTGGTTTCACGACCTCTCTCTCGAGCAAGCCAAACACACATGGGTGGTTTTTTATTTGCAACTACAAACCCATTAAATTAAACCACAACCACTAGGTGAAATCACCATTAAAATGCATCTAATCTATCAGCAAACAAAACCCAACAATAATCTCAACACATAATTGCTAAATAACCCCAAGAATGGGGGTTTTTAACCACACATCAAGAGATAGAAATTTATACCTAAATGAGCTTGCATTCAAATGGGTATGAAGATTTAATTCTTGCTATAGGCCAAGAATGAAGAATCCAACAGACCCAAGTCCAAATCCTTGGAGATGAAACCCTCTTCTTCTTCAAGTTTTCAAAACCCTCTCAAACTCAGAGCAAAAATAAAAGTACTAAAAAATATATTAAGAATCTGATATTGTCTAATGATATGTTCTCTATAAGTCTCAACGAGTATTTGTAGTTTTCAAAAATCTGTGCTGTAACAGATCATTCGACGACATTAGTCAGAATCGCCGATCAACTCGGCGATTCGCCCTTTAGTGTAGTTCATTGCCTTCTTGCACCATCCTTCGGCATCACCGTGCTCTAGGCCATTGGGTGATATAGTACTGCTTCGCGGAACTTTTCGGCGATGCGCCGAATGCTCCCTTGTTCCGCCGACTTGATCCTTTCCTTCAGGCTCAACATACTGGAACAAAAGGCGAAGTGAGACCCTTCGGCGATTTGCCAAGTGGACTCGGCGATCCTTAGGCCTTCATTTTCTCGTTCTTTTCAGCCTTTTCGTTCCTTTTTGCGAAGTAGTGTCCATGCTTTCCTTCAATCTTCAAATACCTGAAACTTAAGGGTTTTCATCAGATATTGAGATAAAATTAGCATTTGAGGACACAATTTCTATTAAAATATAGCCTTAAATTAGTTCAATTTGTGGACTCATCAATACCCCCAACTTAAACTTTTGCTTGTCGTCAAGTAGACTCGAGTTCAGCTGATCACAAAGGGTGTCTCAAAAAGTGCTACACAAGAATCAAACATGAATGGACGCAACAAGACTCAAATTACTCACGCAAAAATCAATTGTGTACTCAAAGATTCAAGTTGTGACACACCATTACCAAAGATTCTCATGCTCACAATACTTGCTACTTGTGCAAGTTCAAGCTCAACAAAAAGTATCGAAATGCCCTGACATAAAGAATGATTCCATATTCTCACATAGAGGTTAATCAATTCAAGATCAGGAATCGGATGCAACGCTCACACTCAAAAAGAGGAACACAATGCATGTTTTCACCCATAAGTTTGCCGTTATTTTCCAATCGACTTTCGATTTGGCTTACTCAAGATCAAAAAGGTCTTTTCAAGGCCTATAATGGAGCTGAGTGACTTCTTCATCCTCGTGAGTTGTGGTGTTCTCAACACGTCCTTTTCCTTTCCCTTATTACTTTTTCTTCTAGTGCTTCTAAGTCATCCTTTTATTCACTCTCCATGTATTACTTGGAAACCCAATTCCTTTTGCACTTTCTATTCCACAATTTTATTTTATTTTTTAAGGGTTTCCATTTTGTTTTGCAATACCAGGGGTTAGGGGAGACTTTTCTTGCACTTCTTGACTTCTCCTTTTCCTTTTCACCACACCCCCAACTTAGGCTTTTGGCCTAAGTTGGTTATTCACTAAACCACAAATCAAGAGGATTATAGATAGTGGGTCAAGTAAGGTCTAGTGTTCATCAAGGTTCTTCCAAAGAAAGGTAAGGCTCAAGGGATGTTCAAAAGAGTTTCACACGCTCACTGGTAGGCCAAAAAAGAGGTATATGTCAAATTTGGCTCACACTCTTTAAAGTTGCCTAAGATCATTTCAACAGCACACCTTTCTAAATCAATCAGACTAACGAGGCAAATTCTGGGTTTATTCATGCATGGTTCAAAGTAAGCTAATTATACAAGGCATCGACACTTAAGTCAAACAAGACTACACACTTTCGCTAGTGTGTAACGGTCATTACAAGAGAATCAATTTGATAAATGGCTAATCAAAATGGGATGCAAAGAGTTCACATATTGTCTATGCAACTTCATTTGGTCTCGTCGTAGCCGTGCATTCATGTTCGTTCAATTGATAGCACTAGTCAAATCATCAGTATTGATCGGAACTAAGACTTAAATTTTGCCAAAGAATATCCACGTTCAACACATGAGAGGTGGCAAAAATGTGCGAAAAATTCAAATTTTTTTGAAAGGGTCAAAATCGTTTATGTAATTTAAAACAAAAGAGAGGCATGAGCTCAAGCATCCACAGAAAGCAGTGTAACAACAATTTTAAACAGAACAACCCAAATATATATACAAAACATGAACACAAATAGTACACAAAAGGTGAGCCTCTCCCCACTACAAATAAAATCACATTTTCCCTCAAATGCAATTAACACAGAATCCGCAAGGCAAAATAAAGAAAGACAAAGAGGGAGGTAAAGAGGGTATCCTATCTAAGTAGTCGCTCCATCTGTCTGGGCATCAGTGCCCGAAGTGACTTCCAGAAGGATCTGCTCCACTGAATCTAGCAGTAGGAGCCTTCACCAAAGAAGCTTGCACAACAGTGTCTATCATGATTTCTTCGGTCTCGGCTATGTTGTCTGTTGTATCCCCCTCAAACATCTCTTCATCAATCTCTTTCTCTAGGTCAAGATCGACTATATGTTTTGCTCCATCCCCATGTATGATGGTGGTCTAAGGCATCACAGGCATGTCTGGAATCCCTACTGTTCCAAAGATCATAGAAACATCTGTGGACTTCAGGTGGTTTACATTTTTTTGTAGCTCAGCAATAGTAGCCTTTAAAGCTGACACCTCATCTTTGGCCCCTTGGTTTTGCTCACACACTACTATCCTGGCTGCTAGGGCATTAATTATAGTGCTTAGAGGTGTCATAACATCAGTTAGGGCAATCTGGATAATGCTTGGAATAGAGGCCTCTAGACTGGCAGCCCGACGATCAGCAGAAAGGGCAAGCTGTCCCATCTGGAGTAGGGAAGCCTGGGTGAGTAGAGGCCGGGAAATAGTAGCAACAACATTAGGTCTATGAGACCTTGCAGCAGCGGAAGACACTAGAAGTACCTCTGCAAGTGATGATCCTGTGTTTCTCGACTCCACCGATGCTTTCTTCTTCTTTTCTGCTTGATCCCTAAGGCACTCAGCTTCGATCCACCGGATATTAGTAGAGGCTGCAGGCATTATTTCCACATCTTTCTTTGCATCCCGAGGTACCTGAGCTTGTTTGCACAATGTTGTGATCAATATTGGGAATGAAAGTGAGGTCTGGTTCTGTCTTGCACGCATGAGTATCTCTGAAGTGATGATTTGTCCCAAATTTATCCTCGTTCTCTCTATGATGCAACCCAGGCAAGCTGCCTTGGCAAGGTGAAGAATCGACTCATTCTGGGATGGCATGATTGTGCTGTTGATAAAACCAAACTAGAACCTTGCTGCTATGTTTAGTTCTTTCTTTTCAATCGGAGCTCCTTCCGCCAACCATTTCGGAGTCTCATCTGTAATTAGTGGGGCTAACCACCTTTTCATCTCATCCAGTTTCTTCGTTCTGATCAAGTGCTGGCAATGATCTCCAATATTCGTGGACATGCCCAAGATCACGTTGATTGCCTCACTATCACATTTCACCCTCCTGCCTCTAACAACCACATAGTCTACTTCTTTAAAGGTTGCTGCTATTTGCTTTTTCTAGGGGATTAGTGCATTGTATGCACTATTGAATTCTCTTACCCAGGTTGGAATATAAGGGTCGCGGGGCTTGGTGAAAATTTGGAATTTATGGTATCTCAGGCATTTCATTATCTCTGGGTGTGTGTCTATAACCCCATCTATGGACAAATGCTTCTCCTCCAGAATTGTTGTCAGTTCCTCAGTTTTTACTCGATTCGTTGACTTATGCAGAGGACTCTGTACTGGAGGTGCTAATACCATTGCCTGCTCTGGAACTAGAGATGTGGGATTGGTAGGCTGGGTATTCCTGATCCTAGATGGATCATTTTGCTTCTTAGTTCGCCGCTCTGCCCTCTGAGCCATTAACATATCATCCTCATCAGAACCCATATCCTCACTTTTAGATTGGTTAGGATTGTTTCTGTAAAAGTCATCACTATCAGTACTTGCACTGATAGTTCACAGATCTTATCCTTGCCCTGGCCTCTCCCACCAATTGTGGAAAGTTTAGCAACCTTGCTTCTGGATGCAGCTGCATCCTCGTTGATTTTAATCCCTTTTGTTTTATCTTAGGGTGACCTGCTACCTCTTGTAACTTTAGTTCTAGCCATTTGTGGGAAAACAAATTGGGAAGAAGTTAAATCAACTAAATCAAATTCAGAGGGACACGATTGCAGATTATCTTGCCGAATAGATCGGTGAGTCGCCTAATTGCTTTGGCGAGCAGTGTTTTGTTTGCCAAAAGTTACAGTGCAATTAGGGTAAGGGTGATGACCAGGAGTGATCTAGGATACATTTGGCGATTCGCTGAATGATTTTGGCGATCAGAGAATTCTCGCTGAAAGCTACAGAATCCATATCTCAAGTAGCATGGAATTAAAAGTGAGATAGGTCAATAGGCGAACCACTGAGTGATTTGGCGAGCTCGACCTAACTCACCAATCGACCCATCGTGCCTATTTTCCATCTATTTTCTCGACTTCAACCCACAGCCCCCGAAAACAAAATTAAAACCTGCACTAGGTCAATCAAACTTACAATTTTTTTTCTTTGCTCAACTAAAACAGTATACAGGAGCACCTCATAAAATTTCATTCATGCTAAATCATCAGAACGAGATTCCAACATTTAAAGCAGAAGGGTTGGATTAGCTAATCTAAAGAAACACTTGAATAGTCTAAAGTTGTCATAAAGACACCATACACAACATGGGATGAAATTTGCTTGAAATGAGAGTATAATTATCACAGATCAAGTTAAGACTGTGATGCTAGGCAACAGATTAGTACAGATCCAAACTCTACTAAATCAGCTAGAATACTCAAGAGATATGAAAATCTTTGAAAATACTATATATGTGTGATTTTGTGAAAATTGAGGGTGAGACAATGTGACGAAGGTTGAAAGTCAAACCCCGTGACCTTATACAAATTTAGATCTCACCCATTTGGCGAGATTAGTTACTTCTGATCCGCTAATCGGTGATTCGCCGAGTGTCTATCTACATCGCCGAGTTTTACAGGACCTTCAGTTAAGGTGAGGATCCAAACGGCGGTCTTTGTCGGGGTCGCCGATCTAGTCGGCGATTCACCATTTGAACTTGTGTAACTCATCCTATGCTTTTCACACACTTTTCATGCCCAATCCTACATAATCAAGACACCTTTATTTCGATAATAACATACTATAAGTATTTAAGGGTTTTGGGTTGCCTCCCAAACAACGCCTTATTTAACGTCGTGGCACGACGTAAATCAGTACTCAAAACTCCATTTTTGGGGTTAGCCTTGGAATCACCAGGCAATCCCTCATTATGTTTCGGGTCGAGATCGGGCGATGCACAATCGATGAGGTTCTCTAGCAGTTGGATAGCTTTGGAATAAGACCAAATCATTCGCTTCATTCCTTCAATGTCTTCCTTCATTTCTTTTAGCTCTCTATCTTGCTCAGTCACCTTGTGGAGAATGATTGAGAGCATTCCCTCAAGAATGTTAACCTCATTGTCCTCAAGACTTCTGCGCTCATGAGGACGGATGTATTTAGCCTTCTTCTAACACTGGACCTCGATCTTCACCATCTTTTTAGCCAACTCATCCATCTGAGTCATTAGGGCGGCCATCATGAAGTCCTTTTCTATTTCTTGATTCATCTCAGCCATTCGATTAAGCAGTCGAGCTGCTATCACATATGCCTGTTTCGTGATGCCTCCCAGGATGAGTTAGCTGACAACCTCTTGTTTCCAGGACCAAGACTTCTGTAGAAATAGTCAAGGAGAACTATGTTGGGAATGTCATGATTTGGGCATTAATTGATAAGTTCATTAAACCTTGCCCACGATTTGTGGATCTGCTCACCCTCCACTTGTTTGAAGGCGAGGATACGATCCCTGAACATCATTACCTCTAATGGGGGAAACTCCATTGGCTCCCAAGTATAGCTCGCCATGCTCATTCCCTCTGTTTGGATACAAACAAACCAACAAAACAAAATTTAAAATAAAATTAGTATACAACAACTAATAAGAACAAAATTTCTACTAATCTAAGAATTCTCAAATAACACCACTCCCCAGCAGCGGCGCCATTTTGATGTTTGCGTAATTAATAACACAACTTCCAATGCAAGTGTGTACGATCATGCAAGAGTATAATAACCCAACCAAGGGTTGGGGTCAAGTCCCAAGGGAGTGGTTTCGAGAATTAATAGAAAAATAGGTTCCTCTCGGAAACCCATTTTCCGCATGAAGGGCAGCCTACGCCTTCCCCCACTCACTCTTTTGAGCTGAGTGTTAGGATATGGGACTAGGGCTCACCCTCTCGGGCTAAACCTCATGTCGACCCACTCCTTAGGACATCAGTCTAGCGGTCTTGGTTTCACGACCTCTCTCTCGAGCAAGTCGAAAACACATGGGTGGTTTTGTTTTTGCAACTACAAACCCATTAAATTAAACCACAACCACTAGGTGAAATCACCATTAAAATACATTTAACCTATCAGCAAGCAAAACCCAACAATAATCTCAACACATAATTCCTAAATCACTCACCAAAAATGGGGGTTTTTAGCCACATATCAAGAGATAGAAATTTATACCTAAATGAGCTTGCATTCAAATGGGTATGAAGATTTAAGTCTTGTTACAGGCCAAGACTGAAGAATCCAATAGATCCAAGTCCAAATACTTAGAGATGAAACCCTCTTCTTCTTCATGTTTTCAAAACCCTCTCCAAACTCAGAGCAAAAATAAAAGTACTAAAAATTATGTTAAGAATCTGATATTCTCTAATTATATGTTCTCTAAACTCTCAACGAGTATGTATAGATTTCAAAAATCTGTGCTGCGATTGATCATTCAACGACATTAGTCGAAATCGCCGATCAACTCAGCGATTCGACCTTTAGTGTAGTTCATCGCCTTCTTGCACCATCCTTCGGCATCATCGTGCTTTGGGTCATTAGGCGATATAGTACTGATTCGTGGAACTTTTTGGCGATGCACCGAGTGCTCCCCTGTTCTGCTGACTTGATCCTTTCCTTCAGGCTCAGCACAGTGGAACAAAAGGTGAAATGAGACCCTTCGGCGATTTGCCAAGTTGAGTCGGCGATCCTCAGGCCTTCATTTTCTCGTTCTTTTCATCCTTTTAGTTCCTTTTTGCGAAGTAGTGTCCATTATTTCCATCAATCTTAAAATACCTGAAATTTAATGGTTTTTATCAGATATTGAGATAAAATAAGCATTTGACGACAAAATTTCTATTAAAATATAGCCTTAAATGAGTCCAATTTGTGGACTCATCAGCCAACACCATTGCTTGTTCTAGGACTGAAGGAGTAGGATTGGCAGGCTGAGGGTTCCTGATCCTAGATGGATTCTTCCTCTTTTTATATCGCAACTCCGCCCGCTGTGCTACGATGAGCTCATCATCCTCAGACTCTATAGTTTAAGGCTTCTGATGCTCATCCTCACCCTCAGATGAGGTAAGGTAAGTGGCATACATGCAATCATTATCGAAGCTTGCTTCTAATAACTCAGTTTCTATGCCTTTGCCTTTACCTTTTCCACGAGTTGTGGAAAGTCTTGTGGATTTTTCATTTGATGCAGCTGCATCTTCGTTGATTTTAATCCCTTTTTTGCAGGGTGGCATGTTTCTTCCTGCAAGTTTAGATCTATCCATGTCTGCCAAACATCGGGAAAAAGTTAAAACAAACTTAATCAAATTCATGGAAACAGTGCTGCAAAAAGACTCGCCGAATCAATCGGCGAGTCGCCAAATCGCATTGGCGAGCTAGGTCGGGCTCGCCGATAGGATTAACATTAAAATTAGGACAAATAGGCGAAGGGAAGGACCTTTTGGTGAATCGCCGACTACATTCGGCAAGCAAGGGTTTGTCCACCAAAGGTTACAGAAACCAACAACACATTTAGCATGAATTTAAAGGCTAGATGGGGACATTAGGTGAACCGTCGAGTAGTTCGGTGAGCTCGACCTAGCTCGCCAAATGGCCCAACGTGCCTATTTTCAACCCATCTTCTTGAATTCAACCTTGCAACCCCCGAGAACACCATCAAAACATGCACAAGTTAAATTAAGTTAAGACCCATAGTACCTATCCTCCCGGGATACTCAAATTTCTCCCGATTCTGCCAAGCTAGACAATATGCAAGCACAACCACATAAAATTTAAATCATTTCAACGCACAAGCATACAGATTTCAAATTAAAACAGGCATTTGAAAAATAAGATCTTATCAGAGAGTCTTAGCACACGACAATACAATCAGATTATTTGCATATGAGAACAAATATAAATAAATTTGGGGTTCATAAGATTAACCTTATTTGCCGATTAAAATGATATTTGAAAGTGCTAGGCGGCAATGTAATCCAACTCCAAGCACAAATTAATGACGAAAATACTTATGGAATGCAAAAATATTTAAAATGCTACCTTGGTGTGAGTTTGCGAAGTTTGAAATCGAGGAAAAGTGAATAGTTTGAAACTTTAAAACGTTTAGCTATTAATACCCATCCAGTTCGCATCCATTCACGACGTTAGTCGCAACCGCTGATCCACTCAGTGGCGTGTTGAGTTTTTACTTACCTCATCGAGTTTTACAGGACCTCCAGTCAAAGTAAAGGGCTAAACAGTGGTCTTCATTTGGATCACTCACCTAATCGGCGATCTGCCAATAATCTCCTATGCTTGCCGAGTTTTACAAGCTCCAAGTTAAAATTGTGTTGAACCAAACGACAGATAAAATTGGGGGCGCCACCTCTTCGGTGATGCACCAAATGGAACATTTGCTCGCCAACCTGCACCTATCAAACACTTTCCACACTCAAACCTACAAAATCAACACACCATTATTTCTAAAACTAAAATAAAGCGTTAAAGGGTTTTGGGTTGCCTCCCAAATAGCTCCTTAGTTATTGTCGTGGCACGACACAAGTGACCATTCAAACCTCATTTTTGGGGTTAGCCATAGTATCACTTAGGCAACCCACTATTTTGCTGCGAGCATAAATAAAGCAACGCATGACCCATAAGGTTCTCCAGCAGCTGGATAGATTTGGAGTGAGATCCAATCATCTGTTTCATCACTTCGATGTTCTCTTTCATCTCATCCAGCACTCTATCATGCTCAGTTACCTTGTGGAGAATGATTAAGAGCATTCCTTTGACACATTTGCTCTCATTTTCCTTAGGCCTTCTTCGCTCATGAGGAGGGATGTATTTATCCTTCCTTTTGCATTGGACTTCGATCTCCACTTTCTTTTTGGCCAACTCATCCATCTGAGTCATCAGTGTGGCCAACATGAAGTCCTTCTCTACTTCTTGGTTTTTCTCGGCCAGGTGATCAAGCATTTAAACTGCTATCGCATATGGCTATTTTGAAATACCAATCGGAATGAGTTGATTGGCTAGTGCCTTGTTTTCGGGACCAAGACTTCTGTAGAAACAGTCAAGGAGGACTATATCGATAATTTCATGAGTTGGGCATTGAATTATCAGTTCTTTAAATCTCGCTCATGGATTCGTTCACCTTCCAATTGTTTGAAGGTCAGGATGCGATCCCTGAACATCATCACTTCTAATGGAGGAAACTCCATTTGTTCGCGAGTTTTGCTCAATAGTCTCACCTTTTCTGCTTAAAGCCCACACAAGCAAAACACAAAACTAAAAGTTAATTAAGCAAACTATGACTTAAGAAAAGCAACATTCAATTAAACTTGACTTTCTCAAGTAACCACCACTCGCGGCAGCGGCGCCATTTTGATGTTTGCGTAATCAAGACACAACTTCCAATTCAAGTGTCTACTATCGTACAATAGTAATATAACCCAACAAAATGAGTTGAGGTCATGTCCCAAGGGAGCGATTTCTAAGAATTAAGAGTTAAGCACGAATATGCTAGAGTTAACCATAGCTAAAAACATTATCAAGTAAAAACATAATAAATTAAGGGGTTGACATGAATGTCAATTATCAATGGGGGGTTTGTAGTTGATTAACAACTAAAACAGCGAAAACAAAAAGATGCGAATATAGGGAGACGAGATTCTTGTGATGTGATAGGAATATGGGATAAACTACACAATTGGGTAAATGCTATTGATAATCAATTGCTGAATATTTGTAACTAAGCTAGACTTTAGTGGGGGTAAATTCTCTCTCAAGCAACTTACCCTGAATCAACTCGGTGTCTCTCGAACACCGAGTTGCCACATTTAAGCACAGCCTCCACCTTAGCCCATTCACTCTCTAGAGCTGAATGTGTGGGAAAAGGCCTAGGGTTCACTCTCTCGAGCTGAACCAATGACGACCCAATAACTACCGGCTATCGATTTAGTAGTCTTAGTTTTAAAACCTCTCTCTCGAGCAAGCCAAAAACACAAAGATGAAATCGTATTTGCAATTACAATCCCATTAAGTTTAAACACAACTATTAAACGAAATCACATTTAAACAACAAATAGACTAACAATAAGCAATACCCAATAGGAAATTTAACCCATATTCACAAAATCACACCCCAAGAATTGGGTTTCAGCTAGACATAGAGAAAAGGAAGAAAATGATACCAAATCGAAGTAACATCAACTGGGTATGATTTATATTCACTTCAATCGAGTCTAAGATGAAGAATCTTCAACACCCACTTCCAATTTCTTGGAATTGGAAGTCTTCAAATCTCCAAAATCTAAGAACAAGGTCTCTCTACTTGAAACTTAGAAAACTAAAAATGTTGTATTTTAAATTGCATACTAAGATAAAAATTCAAACTAGTATTTATAGTTGTCTAAAAATGTGCTGTGAAGGATCACTCGGCGCAGTTAGTCAGGAATGCAGATGCAATTGGCGATCCGCCCTTTGGTCTGCTTCATCGCCTTTTAGCTTTTGCCTTCAGCATCTTCGCGTTCTGGATCTTGGGGCGATAGAGCACTGCTTCACAGAACTGTTTGGCGATGCGCCGACTGCTCCTTTTCATCGCTGACTTGATCTTTTCCTTTAGGGCTCAACACACTAGAACTTTGGGTGAGGTCGAGGCCATTTGGCGACTTGCCTAATGCATTAGGCGATCCTCAGGCCTTCTTTTCTTCATCTTTTCAGCCGTTTTGTTCCTTTTTGCCAAGTAGTGTCCATGCTTTGCCTCAAACTTCAAATACCTAGAACTTAAGGGTTTACATCAGTTATTGAGACAAAATATGCATTTGAGGACACTAATTCTATTAAAATGAAGCCGTAAATGAGTCCAAATTGCGGACTCATCATGCCTCTTAGGCTTATGTTCATGAAGTTTTCTCAAAATTTCATATATCATGACTTTCAAATAAAATGTCTATTTTAAGCATGGTTTTTGCATGGCTATCATACTTAGTACTTAATTGTGCTAACCCATATTTTCTCTACCTTTATGAAATGTAGGGATTGGCACTCAGTTTGATACTCTCTAGTTGAAGCTTGGATTGAGATTCCTCCAAGACTAAGGGGTATGTCCTCATAGATCGAGGACAAGTGTTTACATATTTCTTTTCTTTCCTATAATAGATATTTGTTAGTCTTTCAATTGTAAAGGGCCATGTCCCTACTTTAGTTTTCAAGATATTGTTTTAGATGGCCATGTGAGACAATAGAATTCCACTATTTTTGAATGTATTTAAATGAAGTTTTGATTGTATGGATTTAAATAAATTTTTAATTCCATACCATTTTCCTTATATAGAATGTTATGAATGCTATGAGGCTTGTACGAGACCCTTCGGGGTCAAGTACACCATGTAACTTCCAGGGTATAGGCTCGGGTCGTTACAAACATAATATTAGATTATGAGGTTTTGGGAATGGTTTTTAGGATTAATGTCTCACAAGGCACGTCAAGTAGAGTCTTGTTTATCGGTGTGAGTCGCGACACATCTATGAGTGAGAGGCTATAGGACGTTAGGAAGCTACACTTCTTTTATTATTCTTGAAGTCGTGCCTTAGAGTTTTGCTCTATAAGTGTCGTTTTCCTAATCCTTCTCTTGTGTTTATAGGATATGAATACAAGAAGGACGCCCGCAAGAAGAATGGAAGAAGAGAATGTGAATGAGGGAGTTCCTCCCCAAGGTCCTAAAGGTGACCAAGTTCCTCAAGGCAATCAAGTTTTGGTTGATGCTCCAAGCCATGACCAATGAAGAAATTAGGTCGGCTTTTCTAACCTTAGCCCAAGCCATGACGGCCCAAGTTAATAGGTATGTCGGGCCTCGAGTGAATGCTAATAAGAGTACTATGGCTTCTAGGTTGAGGGATTTTGTGAGGATAAATCCTCTGGTATTTCTTAGTTCCAAGGTGGGAAAGAATCCCCAAGAATTTTTGGATGAGGTGTATAAGATAGTCAATGCTATGGGGGTGACTTCTAGAGAAAAAGCGAAACTAGCTTCTAACCAATTGAAGGATGTTGCCCAAGTTTGGTTCACTCAATGGAAAAGTAATAGGTCGATATGAGCGGGTCCTATAGAATGGGAGGAATTTAAGAAAGCATTCCTTGGTAGGTACTTTCCTTGTAAGAAGAGGGAGGTTAAGGTGGAGGAATTTATCAACCTTAGGGAAGGTAGCGTGAGTGTGGAGGAGTATTCCTTGAAATTTGCCCTATTGTCTAAGTATGCTCCATCTTTGGTGTCCAACCCTAGAGATGAGATGAGTAGGTTTGTGACCAATGTATCCGAGTCGTATGGCAATGCTTCATGATGACATGAACATTTCTAGACTTATAGTTTATGCTCAATCTATTGAGGAGTCCAAACTTGAGAGAAAGAGTAGAGAGACGAAGAGGTCTAGGTCAGATGAACAAAATCAATCAAGGTCCAAAAAGAGGTTCTCCAACCAAGATTCCCCAATGGTCAACAATGATAGGGTGTCTAACCCTAAATCTCAAGGAGGGAATGGAAGTGGTTCTTCTTTTGAAAGATCTAGATGTCCCAAGTGCTGAAAGCAACATTTGGGTAAGTTTCTTGTAGGCACGGATGGTTTCTTTGGGTGTTGAAAGAAGTGTCATAAGATGAGGGATTGCCCAACACTCTTGGCAAAAGGAAGGGATGATAAGCAAGCTTCTCTTGATGGTCCGGATCCTAATGCTCCACGAAAAAGTTATTTCTATGTGCTTCAAGCTAACAAGGACAAAAGAGCTCAGCACCGGTATGTGATAGTTCCTTATAGTTGTGAATGTTGTTTTGAGGTTCCTATGTTGTTTTCATGTTAGCCTTAGTTGTGTTTACCCCTAAGTGGGAGATGGTAAGTGAATAGTAAGGTTGTTGAGAGTTCTGAGATCCTTATCTCTTTCCTTCTATTCCTATTCAAGCTTGAGACCAACAGTTCCTTATAGCTTGTTTCATGTTTTAGAGTTATGAGTGAATATGTGTTTCCATGGTCTCCTTATGTTATGCATGTTCTTGATGAATTCATGTTTAAATGAGTTTTATGAATTGTGTTCCTCATGTTGATGTGCATCTAGTATGAGTTGTCTATATGCTTCATGAGGTTGGTTGTTGAACATGCCTAAATGTGCTTTTAAGAGAAATTGCATAATTCGCTTAATGATGTTACGATGAGAATGATTTGAGTTGGAGAAGGTAATTCCTCCAATGTAATGAGAAATGTTTAAGTTATGATGCATAATGAGTTTGTAGATGTAGTTCCTACTTTCTTGTGTTGCATTGAGCTTATTGATGTGGAGTTGATGTTTCCTCCTATGATTTTGTGCATTGTATTGATGTGTGATGCTTCATGGGCTGCTAGTCTTGAGTCGTTTTCCCTTAAAGTGTTTAAAGTGTCATTCGACGACAAGGTTCCTAAGGGGGGATAATGTAACGGCCCAAAAAATGAGTAGGTTGAACTAGAGCCTTAACGTTAGGGTTAGTGTAACATTGAGTTGATGTCTAGGCTGTTTTAGAACTAAAATGATTAAGGAAGAAGCCTAGGGTTCAAGCAAGGGCCTAAGTTAGCAAGGTGGAGTGAAAGGGAACAAGTTGTTCTGAGGACCCTCTGGTGATGGGGCTGTTTGATCGCCCAAAGGGCTTGGCGAATCGCCCTTGTGCCCTTGGGATCGCCTAATGGGCTGTCCCCATGACCTAGCTGCTGGAAATTTAGGCGAGCTAGGTCGGGGCTCGCCCACCTGGTTGACGAATCACCTAATGGTCCTCTAGATCGCCTGGTGAGCTGCCCAATTTTGGGAGCCTACTGGAAAACCTAGTGAGCCAAGTGGTGCAAAGGGCGAGCTAAATCGTGGAAGCTGGTTAATTTTAAGTTAAAACTTTGTGGGTCCTTAGTTCTTTTCCAAAGTTGAGTCCACATTATTTTATTCCTTTCCTAGCAAGTATATAACCTTTTTAGACTTGAATTCCTTCAATTAAGTCAAATTTTAAGAAAACCCAAATAAATCAAAAGAGTTCTTCCTCTCGAAAAATTCTCTCTCTAGAAGTTCCCAAAGAAGAACAAGAAGAAGAAGTGGGAGCTAGGGCTT
Organism: Solanum acaule; assembly: GCA_036250505.1. Classification (NCBI taxonomy): domain Eukaryota; kingdom Viridiplantae; phylum Streptophyta; class Magnoliopsida; order Solanales; family Solanaceae; genus Solanum; species Solanum acaule. Next base: position 18,413 of record JAJOOR010016490.1, read on the forward strand.
GTGGATTCAAGGTGATTCTTCCTCAAATTTCTCGGGGATTCACAAGAAAGGTATGGTAGTCTTCATCCTTGACTTAGTTTCTTTCAAGGAGCCAATTTCAAAGATGATTTCAAATCTTCAAAATTCCCCAAAAAACCTAGTTTTCAATCTATGATGGGTTCAATTCCAAAACGTTTTCAAAAGGTTTTATCTGATGAATTATGTTCAATTTCTTCTATGAACCCAAGTTTCCCCCAAATTCTTGAGTTGTGAATTGTGATTGGGAATTGATTGATCATGAAAGTATGTTGAATTGTTTATGTTTTTATGGAATTTGTTATTGAATCATGTCAATTTCCTTATTTATTGTAGTATCTTAGATTTATGGGTTGATGTTGGTTCATATGCATAAGGGGCAATTTCATGAAGGATTATGTATGATTATGATGTGAAATATATTTGTGTGATCTCAATGAAAGTGTTATGATCATGTTTAGAATGTAATTGTGTTATGATTGAATGTTATTTCTCAATTAACACCTATGAATGATGAGGCTATATGTAAGGTTATTCTCACATACACACACTCATGAATGACTAATGAATGAAGTTTCTATGATGATGTTAATGATGAAGTATCTATTGAAAGGCTATTCTTAATTGTACACTAATGAATGATAAGGACATGTCGTGAAAGGACTTTCTCGAAATATAGGATTCTTAGTTGAAAGGCTATTCTCATATTTGAATCTATGAGCTATCTAATAAATGAATGTTAAGTTTGAGATGGATGCTCATCTGGAAGTTGAGGCGGGGTATCAAGTAACAATCTCTTATCCCATAATGATGACTAAATATATGAATATTAAGTACTCTGTGGGGAATAATGCTAAGCACCAAGTTGATATGAATTGAGATGGATCCTCATCCGGGAGTTGAGGTGGGGTATTTGTGACCACATAGGTCTAGCTAGTGGATCCACCTAAGCTAAAAGTAATGGTCCTACCTTAGGCAAGTAGGAATCCATTATCCGGTGAGGGTGACACCGGGATTCCATAAATTACTCGGATAGTGTATGTCGGTTAAGGCTTACCCTCACAAAGAATGTTAATGAACTATGGCTTCTTAAGAATGCACTACTTAGTGTGGGTGGTAGTATGGAATGCCATCCATGCATTGCACAAATAGGCTTTGAGAGGGGTTATGGTGTGTTCCTTTATGTTATAATGTTAAATGAAATGAATAAGCTCTTATGATGATACTAATGGAGAATGTTGACTTATGTATTTAACGTAATGATGCATGCTAGACTTGGATTGTATTATGAGTTACTTCCTTGTCATGACATAATGGATATGAATGTGCCTCGTCTATGGTGGCTTCGAAGGAGTACTTAGTGTGAGTAGTAGTATGGGATGCTACTCATACATTGCACAAGTATGACTTAGAGTTGCCCTAGGTGATGGTCCTAATGTGTTGATATGACTTATGGAATGTTTATGTCTCTTATGTATGAGTATTGTGTAAGGATGGAAAGGAAGTATGGTAAGTTCACTTTTCGTGGCCTCAAGTGGTATCTAGTGTGGATGGTGGTATGGGACGCTATTCATACATTGTACAGGTATGACTTGGGTTTACTTGAGGTGAAAGCTTTAGGGTAATGATATGTCTTATATGTTGATTACGTTCTAATGTGGTGAAATTACTTGTATGTTGGTTATGGCATATACCATGACTTTCAAATAAAATGTCTATTTTAAGCATGGTTTTTGCATGGCTATCATACTTAGTACTTAATTGTTCTAACCCATATTTTCTTTACCTTTATGAAGTGTAGGGATTGGTACTTAGTTTGATACTCTCTAGTTGAAGCTTGGATTGAGATTCCTCCAAGACTAAGGGGTATGTCCTCATAGATCGAGGACAAGTGTTTAGATGTTTCTTTTCTTTCCTGTAATAGATATTTGTTAGTCTGTCGTGTAAAAGATTGTGTCCCTACTTTAGTTTTCAAGATATTATTTTAGATGGCCATGTGAGACAATAGACATACGCTATTTTTGAATGTTTTAAAATGAAGTTTTGATTGTATGGATTTAAATAAAGTTTTAATTTCGTACCATTTTCCTTATATCGAATGTTATGAATGCTATGAGGCTTGTACGAGACCCTTTGGGGTCAAGTACGCAGTGTAACTTCCAAGGTATAGGCTCGGGTCGTTACATTTCCCCCCTTCCACTCTCGGATAGGCTCATTTGGGAACTAACAATTTGACTACACGGGTTCTACAATCACATAGGAGCATACTATGAGTGTAACCAAACCATCACAAAGATAGCATCAAAATCTAGCAAATCATAAACATCAATTAAGAAGCTATCAACATACTGGATACACATCGGGAGCAAACCCTTCTTCACCTCTAGCTTGAATAGCATAAAACCTATTCTGCTTTGGGGAATTCGCACCTGAACCAATTGGACTGGATGAAGGGTAGGGTTGACACCAACGACGACTATCTCCTTCATTTCTAGCAATTATAGGACAATGCCTTATCTTGTGGCCCAGCATGCCGCAACCAAAACAAACATCGGAACCCACTAAGCATTAACCCTCATGCCTTCTATCACACTTATTACACCTTGGTAATAGAACCCCACTACCATCTCCTCGAGTCTTAGGGTTAGACACCCTCTCCTGGTTAAACTTAGGAGTACTTGAGGGCCCTTGCCCGGGGAACTTTTGTCTAAACCTCGGGTGACCTTGTCCATCGGACCTTGTGTTGAAGAAGTTTCCATCACCGTTTCTAGCCCTCTTTGCATCCCTATTCTTCTCATTGAGTTTTGATTCCTCATTTTTTTGGAATGCACCAAAAGATGTGAAATATCCATATCTTGGACAAACATTTCCGTACAACATTATTTATCTACCATGTCGGACACTCCCATCACAAATTTATTCATCTTAGCCCTAGAATTCACCACCACAGTTGAAGCGTACTTGAATAATTGGGTGAACTCCAGAGCATACTCCTTAACACTCATATTTCCTTGACGAAGGTTAATGAATGATGTTTAAATACGTAATCAACTGACACTATTTTGATTCAAGTGCCATACGAACGCGTGTAGTGATATAACCCAACCAAGGATTGGGATCGTTCCCACAGAGAGTGGTTTTGAGAATTAATAGAAAAATAAAATCTAGTTCTAATTAGTCATAGCTATAGATATTAACGATTAAAAACATACTAAATCTAAGGGGTGACGCAAGCGTCAGTTATCAATGGGGGTTTGTATTAGGCTAATAATAATAAAAAAACAAAAATATAAGAAATCGAGATATAGAGACGGGATTCTTGGGATGTGATAAATACAGGATAAACTAGACTATCGGGTACAAGCTTTTGATGGTAAATTGTTGAACATTTGCGACTAGGCTAGACTATAGTAGGGGTAAATTCTCTCTCGAACAACTTACCCTAAATCAACTTGGTTTCTCTCGAACACCGAGTTGTCATATTAAGCATAGCCTCCGCCTTAGCTCATTCACTCTCTGGAGCTGAATGTGTGGGAAAAGGACTAGGATTCACTCTCTCGAGCTGAACCCATGTCGACCCAATACCACCGGCTATCAATTTAGTAGTCTTAGTTTTACGACCTCTCTCTAGAGCAAGCCAAAAACACTAAGATGAAATCGTATTTGTAGTTACATTCCCATTAAGTTCATATACAACTACTAAACTAAATCAGATTTAAACAACAAATAAACCATTAACAAGCAAGACCCAACAGATAATCTAACCCATATTCACAAAATCACACCCCAAGAATTTGGGTTTTAGCTAGACATGTAAAAGAGATAAAAAATCAATACCAATATCAATTTCCATCAACTGGGTATGAAGAATTAATTCTTAAAACACGTCAACAGTGAAGAATCTTGGAGAACCACATCCAATTTCTTGGAGTTGAAGCACTTTGAATCTTGAAGGTCATAGAACAAAGTCTCCAAAACCATCTAAAACTTGGAACTAAAAATATTCTAAGTCTGAATAGTAATTGTCTATAACTACAAAGTTAACAATTTAAACAAGTATTTATAGTGTTTGAAAATTTGTACTGAAGCGGATCACTCGACACAGTTAGTCGGGATCGCCGATACACTTGGCGATCTACCTTTTGGTCTATTTCATCCCCTTTTTCCTTTAGCCTTCAGCATCTTCGAGCTTCGAGTCGTTGGGCAATATAGTACTGTTCGCGGAACTACTCGGCGACATACCGACTGCTCTATTTCATCGCCAACTTGATCTTTCCTTTTAGGGCTCAGCACACTCGAACAAAATGCGATCTCCAGGACTCGCCAACTGGGTTTGGCGACCTTCAGGCCTTTATTTCTTCGTTCTTTTCAACCGCTTTGTTCCTTCTTGCCAAGTAGTGTCCATGCTTTGTCTCAAACTCCAAATACCTGAAACTTAAGGGTTTTCATCAGATATTGAGACAAAATATGCATTTGAGGACACTAATTCTATCAAAATATAACCGTAAATGAGTCCAATTTTTGGACTCATCAACACCCCAACATAAACTTTTGCTTGTCCTCTAGTAAAACTCAAGTTCAACAATTCAAAAGGTTGTCTCAAACAGTGATAAACAAGACTCAATCATGAATGTACACAGCAAGATTCATTTTACTCAAGCAAGGATCAATTGTGTACCCAAAGATTCAAGTTGTGACACACCATTACCAAAGATTATCGAGCTTGCAATACTTACTTCAAATGCAAGTTCTATCTCAACAAAAGTATGCAAATGTCCTCACACAAAGGATGATTCTATATTCACAAACAAATGTTTAATCATTTAAAGTTTCAAAATCAAATGCAACGCTCAGACTAAAAAAGAAGAACACAATTCATGCTTTCACCCATAGGTTTACCTGTATTTTCCAATCAACATTTGTTTCAGCTCACTCAAGATCAAAAAGGTCTTTTAAAGGCTTGTAACGGGGTTGAGCGCAAAGTTATGGTAAATTAGGCTCAGTGACTTTCATTCTCATGAAATGTGGTGCTCACAACACTTCCTTCCCTCTTCCTTCATCATTTTCTTTAATGCTCATAAGTCATCCTATTATTCACATTCCATGGATTGTTCGTTAACCCCATTTCTTTTGCATTTTATTCCACAACTTTTCTTTGTCATTCTTTTCTTCTCTTTTTCGCTTCTCTTTATTTTTTTTGTATGGAGGGGTTCCATTTTTGTCAACACCATGGGTTAAAGGAGACTTTCCTTTCACTCATTGACTTGCCCTAATTGTTTCACCACACCCCCAACTTAGGATTTTGTCCTAAGTTGGCTATTCAATCAACCACAAATCAAGAGGATTAAGGGTAGTGGATTAAGAGAGGTCTAGTTTTCATCATATTTCTTCCAAAGAAAAATAAGGCTCAAGAGGTGTTCAAAAGAGGTTCACACACTCACAAGGTAGGTCACAAAAGAGGTATATGTCAAATTGGCTCACACTATTTGATGTTGCCTAAGATCATATCAAGAGATAGCCTTACTTAGTCGACAAGAACAATGGGGCAAATTCTAGGTGTTGTTATGCATGGTTCACAGTAAGCTCATCACACAAGGCATCAACATTAAAGTCAAACAAGACTTCACACTTTCGCTAGTGTGCAACGTTCATTGCAAGAGAATCAATTTGATAATTGGCTAGTCACAACGAGATGTAAATAGTTCACATATTGTCTATGCGACGTCATTTGGCCTCATCGTAGCCGCACATTCATGTTCGTTAGATTATGAGCACTATTCAAGTCATCGGTATTGATCGAAACCAAGACTCAAATTTGCCAAGGAACAACCACATTCAAGTACATACAAGAGGTGGAAATTTTTTCGAAACGGTCAAAATCATTTGAAATAAAAATAGAAGGAGCCACAAGCTAAACGTCCATAAAAAGCAGTAGAAAATTACATTGAATGCATAACAACCCAAATGTATCAACAAAACATCAGACAATAATAGTCGCACACAAGGTGGGCCTCACCCCACCACAAATAACAACATTTGTCCTCAACTGCAAATAACATTATATTGAGAATTTAAAATAAAGAAAGACAGAGAGGGAGGTAAAAAGTGGATCATGTCTACACAGTCGCTCCGTCTGTTCTGGATATTATTGCCCGATGTGTCTTCCTGATCATTGGCATCAGTGCCTGAGGTCACCTTAGGGGGAATAGTAGTGCCAGATTTACCAAGGTTTGTTGAGTGTGAGTCTGCCAGAAAGACATACACCGCTCTGCAACGTCCACTGGCCCAAGAAGCAATATTAAGTTCTAGGGTAATGGTTTTCCTGGCAGAAGTAGGCTTCTTGCCCTTGCCTTTCCCAGTAGTTGTGGTTAGTTTTGAATTTTTATCTTTTGACGTAACTGCATCTTTCTTTATCGCATTCCCTTTGGACTTCTCTTAAGCTGGCGTTATTCTTTCGGTAACTTTAGATTTAGTCATGTCTGCAAAGTCTTGAAGAGAAGTTAGAAAAACATAAATAATAGCAAAGCAGAACATTTGCAGACAAACTCGCCAAACCAGATGGCGAATAGCCGAATTTCTTAAGCGAGCTAGATTGATCTCAACAAATAAATTAGCTCTAAAACTGTAGCAAGAATGTGATAGGGGAACTACTTCGGTGGGTCCGCCGAAAGTTCTAGTGCACAAAAGCTAAGGGGCGCAGACAATGGGTGAAAGAGAAGACTTTCGGTGAGTCACCAAATGCTTTTGGCGACATCAAGCTTCTGGCCGAAAGTTAAAAAAATTAATCATTAAATAAAGCATGAAATCAATTGCAAGATGGGGACATTAGGTGAACCGCCGAGTGGCTCGGCGAGCTCGACTTGACTCGCCAAACGGCCCAACATGCCTATTTTCAACCCAATGTCTCGAATCTAACCCCGCAACCCCTGGAAACAAAATCAAATAATGCACTAGTTAAATTTAGGTAGGACCCACAACACCTTAACACAACCCTACGAATTTCAATCCAGTTTAAGGCATACAATTATGGGAATTCAACAGTCACAACTACTCGGGTAAGATTATCAAATTAAATTAGCCATCTAATGATCTAAGCTTATCAGAGAGGCACAACACACAACAAATCAATAATATCAATTGAAATGAGTATAATGTTTGATAAAATAAACTCAGGGTATAGAAAACTGACCTTTTGTGTTGACTGCGAGAAGATTGTAATGCTAGGCGACAAAACAACCCATTCCCGAGCACAAATCAGTACTAAAAATACTCCAAAAATGTGAAAATATAGGAATTAGCTTGCAGGTGTGAGTTTAGGGAGATAAAAAGTGAGGAAAAGTGAATGAGGTTGAAACTTTTAAACCTTTGGTCTGCAAAACCATCCAGTTTTCGCCCATTCAGCGACATTAGTCTAGCTCGCCTATCCTCTCGGGGATTTGCCGAGTATTCATTAGCCTCGCTGAATTTTACAGAACCTCTATTGAAAGTTGGGGGTCCCAACGGCGGTCTCCGTCGAGATAGCCGACCATGTCGGTGATTCACCAATAATTTCCCTAGGCTCGCCGAGTCTTACAGGCTCCAATTTAAAGATGCCATGAGTCAAACGGCGGATTAGGTCGGGTTCGCCGACCTCTTCGGTGACTCACCGACTGGACCTGTTGCTCGCCACCCTGCACTTTTTTGAATACTTTCTGCACTTCAACATGTACAAATAACACACCATTATTTTACCAAAACACAAATAGAAAGCAATAAGGGGTTTTGGGTTGCCTCCCAAACAACACCTTAGTTAACGTCGTGGCACGATGCAAGTCCACCTTCAAACCTCATTCTTTGTGTTGGCCATAGTATCACTAAGCAAACCCCCTTGCTGTCTCGGATTGAAATGAGACAATATATGACCCATTTGGGTCTCCAACTGCTTTATCGATAATGAATGGGAGGTGACGGTCTGGCTAAGGGTGGACACATCTTCTTTCATTTCTTTCAAGATTTTGTCTGACCCTTCAACTTTGTTGAGGATACGAGAGAGCATATCCTCAGACCTACCACCTTCTGGATCCTTCGGCTTTTGGCACTCATAGGGAGGCACATACCTATCCTTCTCCCCATCCTTCCAGTTAGGATTTCGGTCCCTTCATTCTCTGTTGCGATCCTTCCAACCATTCTCTCTAGCCCAACCTTGGTTACCAACCTTCCTCGAGTAGTTTGAATGATAACCACCTCCTTGGTTTGCTAGAAAATTTACCTCTTCATTGCACAATACTTCAAACTTCATTTCTTCAGGATTTGCACACCCGACCCCCAAGGCATTGACACTACAGGCACTAGCCCCCATGACATTTTTGGATAAAATGTCAAGTTGTGTCATGATCTTGGCCATGTTTTGGTCTCTCTCGTGATCTATTTCCATCTTCTCCTTAGATAGCTTTAATGTGATAGGGGAGACCTAGTCTTCACCAGTGTACCATGCTCTGTTTATGGTCGTCATGCCATCTAAAAGTTGGGCTACTACTACATACAGTTGCTGCATCAAACCTCCAGGTGAAAGTTGGTCGGCGACACCTTTGTTTACCGAGTCCAGGCTTCGGTAAAAGTACTGCAGCAGGATGTTGGGCAGACCATGAGTTGGGCTTTGGAGCACCAACTCTTTGAATCATAGCTAAGTCTCATGGATTGTCTTACCCTTTAGGCGTTTAAAACTTTGAATGTTGTCCTAGAGAGTCATCATCTTCGAAAGAGGGAAAAATTGCACTTGAAATGCGCTTACCAATTCCTCCCAGGAAGTGATGGATTCGCGTGGCAACTTAGCCAACCACTTGCACGCCTCTCCCATCAACGAGAAAGGAAATAACCTTAACTGCCCTAACTCCTGAGAGATGCTTTTGAAAGAGAATGGTCCGCACACATCCACCAAGTTTCGAAGTTGCTTGTGAGGATCCTCATGAGCCAATCCACTGAAAAGTCCATCTAGTTGCAACATAGTGCTCGTTATATGGAACACTACATTACCTTCAACTGGAGGCAGACGGATGGCCCCAATACCTCCAATGAGATGGGGGTCATTAATGTTGGGCTCTTGGACATCGTTCAGATTTCTGATGTCGTCTTGGTGGTCCACCTGGCTACCATTGCTGCTATTAACACTCATGCTTCTTGAAATATTCACCCAAGCAAACAAAACAAAACTAAAAATTAGGTAAGTAAAGCTACAACTAACAAGAACAAAATATTTACCAACTACAAATTCTCAAACAACACCACTCCCCTGCAGCGGCGCCATTTTGATGTTTAAAGACGTAATCAACTGACACTACTTTGATTCAAGTGCCATACGATCGTGTGTAATGATATAACCCAACCAAGGGTTGGGATCGTTCCCATAGTTATAGATTTTAACGATTAAAAACATACTAAATCTAAGGGGTGACACAATAGTCAGTTTTCAATGGGGGGTTGTATTAAGCTAATAAACAAAAACAAACAAAAGTATAAAAAATCGAGATATGGAGACGGGATTCTTGGGATATGATAGGAATACAAGATAAACTAGACTATTGGGTACATGCTTTTGATGGTATATTGTTAATCATTTGTGACTAGGCTAGACTATAGTGGGAGTAAATTCTCTCTCTAGCAATTTACCCCGAATCAACTAAGTTTCTCTCGAACACCGAGTTGCGGCATTAAACACAGCCTCCGCCTTAGTCCATTCACTCTCTCGAGCTGAATGTGTGGGAAAAGGAATAGGATTCACTCTCTCGAGCTGAACCCATGTTGACCCAATACCACAAGCTATCAATTTAGTAGTCTTAGTTTTATGACCTCTCTCTCGAGCAAGCCAAAAATACTAATATGAAATCGTATTTGCAACTACAATCCCATTAAGTTCATACACAACTACTAAATGAAATCACATTTAAATAACAAATAAACCATCAACAAGCAAGCCTCAACACATAATCTAACCCATATTCACAAAATCACACCCCAAGAATTGGAGTTTTAGTTAGACATGTAAAAGAGATAAAAATCAATACCAATATCAATTTCCATCAACTGGGTATGAAGAATTAATTCATAAAAACACGTCAAGAGTGAAGAATCTTGGAGACCCACATCCAATTTCTTGGAGTTGAAACCCTTTGAATCTTCAAGGTCTTAGAACAAAGTCTCTAAAATCCTCCAAAACTTGGAACTGAAAATATTTTAAGTCTGAATAGTAATTGTCTATGACTTGATACTAACTTAACAATATAAACAAGTATTTATAGTGTTTGAAAATTTGTGCTGCAGTGGATCACTCAGCGCAGTTAGTTAGGATCGGCAATACACTCGGCGATCTGCCTTTTGGTCGATTTAATTGCATTTTTGCTTTAGCCTTCAGCATCTTCGCGCTTCGAGTCGTTGGGCGATATAGTATTGCTTCGCGGAACTACTCGGTGACACGCCGAGTGCTCCATTTCATCGTTAACTTGATCTTTACCTTCAGGGATCAGCACACTTGAACAAAAGGTGATCTTCGGGCCGATCGATGACTCGCCAACTGGGCTCGGCGACCTTCAAGCCTTAATTTCTTCGTTCTTTTCAGCCGCTTTGTTCCTTCTTGCCAAGTAGTGTCCATGATTTACCTCAAACTCCAAACACCTGAAACTAAAGGGTTTTCATCAGATATTGAGATAAAATATACTTTTGAGGACACTAATTCTATCAAAATATAGCTCTAAATGAGTCCAATTTGTGGACTTATCAATGAACACTTGCATCTTAGCTTCCCTCAACTCAAGGGGAAAGAACCTATCAAGAAAAGCAGACTTAAACACTTCCCACTCTACAAGACCCTCTTCTACCGGCCTAGGTTCTTTCCATTGGTTTTAGTACACTTGAGCAACATATTTCAATTGGTAAGCAGCCGATTTTTCCTTCTCTACATGAGTTAATCCCATAATAGCAAGTACCTTATATACCTCATCTATAAACCTTTGAGGATTTTCCTTAACTTTCAAGCCATAAAATTCCTGAGGGTTCATCCTAGTAAAGTCCCTCACTCTTGAAGCCGCCGAATTCACATTAGGGTTCATGGGGGCTACCACCTCTCTATTGACTTGGGCCGTTACGACTTGAGCCAACACTTGGATAGCAAACTTAAACTCCACATTTGTCACATTTTCAGCCAAAGGGTCAATCAGAGCTTGTGGAGATTGTGCAGGACCTTCTTGATCCACCATATCTTCCTCATTCCTTCTAACATTTGCCCTTGTATTAACCATATCTTGTAGACTATTGGGGTAAGGGTTAGGAGAAAGACCTTATAGAGCTAAGCTCCATGGCACGACTTAGAGAAATGAAGAAGTGAGATTTCCTAATCATCTAATACCTTCTTATTCATAAATGTAGTGCGCTTCACATTTATGAACAAGACTCTACAAGACGTGGTTTTCAGACATCTTAGAATTATTCTAAACCTTGTGCTCTGATACAACGTTTGTCACGACCTAGGGGTACCCCATAGATGTAACAAGATGTACAAGACCCCGAGAGGGTCTCATACAAGCTACTCAACATATCATAACATAAAGCAATAGAAATGATGCGGAAATTTAAAACATTATCCCATACAATCAAGTCTTTTAAAAATGAACGGAAGTCTATTACACTTTTGTCTCAAACCATCTAGTACATGAAAATCTTTGGGATGCATCCCATACAATAGTTCTAACATAAAAATGAAATACATAAAGGAAAGGTGATCAAATCCTCGATGCTATGAGGACTCACCAAGTCTTCACTTCTTGCTCTACTATGAGCCTAGACGCGGGGATGGAACTCGATATCGCCGGACCCTACATTTGATAAGAATGTAGGCAAGAGTATGCATTAGGACAAAATGTACTAAATATGATAGCTAGCATATATCATCAACGTAGACATAACATAAGCATTAGTAAACATAAGACATAATCCATAAACATAAGAGATGCAACATATTCATAAGCATAGTCAATAACTAGATCATCATAACATAAGAGAAACACTTCATCAGTAACCTCAAGCATACTTAAGTCAAAGCATAGATAAGACCCCATAAATCTCACCCATGCTAAGTAGATCACCTTGGCCCATCTTTCAAGTTCATAATCTTTTATTCACATCTTTAGCTTATCATTGATGGACAAGGGGAATCACTTCTAGTCATACATCTCATGGAAGGCCTTTCAAGCTACAATCCACACAATTCATTCTTCATGACATAATTCACACTATTCTTGCTTTTTCTTTTCAAGACAAAGGGGATTCACCTCTATGCCCACTATGAAGGCTAATGGGTATTCACCTCTTGCCTTATTAAGGAATCATAGGTATTTGCCTCCATGTTCATTTTAAGGAATCATAGGTATTCGCCTCCATGTTCATTTTAAGGAATCATAGGTATTCGCCTCCATGTCCTAATATGGTATAATGAAGGTATTCACCTCCACATCACTTTATAATGATCATGGGTATTCGCCTGCATGTCCATCATAATATGATATATGTATTCACCTCCATATCACTTTAAAGGCTAATCGATATTCACCTCTTGCCTTGCATTAGAAGTTATATATTAAGGGTAGTCACCTCACACTTCTCATCTCATGACATGGGTAATCACCTAATGTTTATCTATTTAGGAATACGGTAAATCACTTCACATCCCTCTAATATGAAGGTCTTTGGGGAATCACCTCAAGCCTCATAACATCTCATAGTCCTTGGACTTAGATTCATTTTAGGTGAGCAAGCCTTTCAACCTAGAATCATTCTATGTGAGAGAACCTTTCAGATCATGCATAGGTATGTATATGATAATGTCCTTTCAAGAACATAACACCTACATCATAATCATATACACTTCACTCTCAAAGCGTTGACATTCATAATTCACATATTAGCTTTATTCTCAAAACCCTATCAATCCGCATTCACGACTAAAAGCCTTTACTTTCAAATTAACTCCTTACCATAATCATATATGCCTAGATCTCAAGACATTCTAATCACATGTTTCAATCTTTAACAATTATAATCATATATCATCATTGTAACATCCCGGATTCTAGTAGGCTAGACTAGGGCTAAGAGTAAGGGAGTAATAACCATGAAAGAGGGCAAGGGCCTAAAATACCTTGGCAAAGGTGAAGAAAATACATTTTTTTCCTTGGTCCACTTGGCGAGGGGAAGTTCCATCGCCAAAGTGACTTGGCGATTGGCTAAGTGGAGCCTCCATCGCCCAGTGGGCTGTCCCCCTTGGCCTAACTGCTGGAAAATTGGGTGAGCCAGGTCGGGGCTCGCTTGTTGGGTTGCCGCATTGTAGCGGCACCATCATTTTGATTTAACATTTCAAGCACACCTCATACAATTCTAGGTGTTAAATGATCGTAAATCATTATATAACCCAACTAAATGAGTTGGGGTCGAATCCCATAGGCAGTGGTATGTGTTTGAGAATCAGTTGGAAAGTATGAACATGGTCAAATAAGTCAGATGAATAAAAATTATCGAATAAAGACATCATTCAAATCAAGGGTTGACACGAATGTCAAATGGGGGGTTTTGATTTTAGTTAACAACTACAAACAGCTGAAATCAATATGAAGTAACAATAATGAGATGGGTTCTTGGGATGTGATTCGATTATAGGCTAATATAGACAAATGGTTAATTGAAATTATTAGAAAATAGCTAGATATTAGTGAGTAAGCTAGGCTATAGAGGATATAAACTTTCTCTCAAACAATTTACCCCGAATCAAGTTGATTTCTCTCGAACATCAACAAGCAAGAAAAATAAGAACAACCCACACCTTAGTCCATTCACTCTCTCGAGCTGAACCCATGTCAACCTAAGACCCACTGACCATCAATCAATAAGCTTAGTTTTAAAACCATTCTCTCGAGCAAGACAAAAAGCACAAGGGTAGAACTACATTTGCAACTAGAATTCTTAAATTAAACCACAATTACTGATTGAACTCACTTCTAAACAACATTTAAACTAACAATTTGCAATACCCATAAACTAAATCAGCCCATAATCACATAATCACACCCCAAGAATTGGGGTTTTAGTTAGACATCATTAAAAGATAAAAATCGTTACCAAATTGAGTTTCCATCAACTGGGCAAGATTGATTTCGTCTTTGCAATGGTCCAATTCGAAGAATCTCAAAGACCTACTTCCAATTTCTCAAAAGTGAAAAAACTTCAGTTCTTCTAAGCTTAGGAAAAACTAGGGAAAACTTGTCTCAGTCTCAGAATCTTATGATATTATAAAAATCGATATAAGATAGATACTAAACTAAATGTTCAAAAATGTATTTATAGTCACCAACAATGTGCTGTGAAAAGCAACTTGGCGACGTAAGTCGGGCTCGCCGAACCACCCTTTGATCACTTTAATCGTCTTTCTGCCTTGGCATTCAACACCCTCAAGTTCTATAACTTTGGGTGATCCACCACTACATCGCAGAACTACTCGGTTATTCGCCGACTCCTCCTTTCCATCGCCAACTTGATTTCTTCCCTCAGGGCTTGGCACACTGGAACTTTAAGCGGTCAAATGGCCATTCAGTGACTCTCCTAGTGGACTTGGCGATCATCAGGCTTTCATTTCTTTATTCTTTCAACTCGCTTTGTTCCTATTTGCAAATTAGTATCCTTGCTTTGTTCCTCAATCCATATACCTGGAAATGAAGGATTTTACATCAATTATTGGCACAAAATAAGCATTTGAGGATGCTAAATCTATATAAATAAAACCCTAAATGAGTCCAAATCTAGGATTCATCAACATCCCAACTTAAACTTTTGCTTGTCCTGAAATAAAACTCAAGTTCAGTAGTTCAAAAAAGGATGTCTCAAATACTGCTACACAAGACTCAATCATGAATGCACCCAACAAGACTCAACTTACTTATGTAAGGATCAATTGTGCACTCAAAGATTCAAGTTGTGACTCACCATCATCAAAGATTCTCAAGTTCACAATACTTGCTTCAAATGCAAGTTCAAGCTCAATAAAGGTACTGAAATGCCCTCACAAGAAGAATGATTCCATATTCACACACAATTGTTCAACAAATTGTAGTTCCGGAATTACATACAACTCTAACACTCATAAAGATGAATACATGTATGAATTCACCCATAGGTTTGCCCTTATTTTCCAATCAACATCCACTTCAGCTCACTCAAGATCAAAAAGGTCATTTCAAGGCTTGTAATGGGGATGAGTGCAAAGGTAAGGTCATTTTGGCTCAGTGGATGCTATCCTCATGAAATGTGGCATGAACATCAATTTCTTTTCTTTTTATCAACATTTCCACCCATGCTCAAATTTTCACCCCATTATTCACTTCCAATGGAATACTAGACACCCCATTTCTTTTGCAACTTTTATTCTCAACTTTTCCATTATATTTTTCTTTGTCTTCTTTTCTCTTATTTTGTGTATGGAGGGGTTCCATCTTTTTTAAAACCATGGATCAAGGGGGACTTCTTCACACTTCTTGATTTCCCTTCTCTTTTCACCATACCCACAACTTAGGCTTTTGGCCAAAGTTGGCTATTCAAACAAACCACACTTCATGATGATTATGGGTGAATTGATAAAGAGGGGTTACAATGGCATCAAGTTTCTTCCAAGAAAAGGATAAGGCTCAAAAAGGGGTTTAAGCAAAGTTCACACATCCACAAGGTTGGCAACGCAAAAGGTATATTGTCAAATTGTTTCACTCTTCAAAATTGTTGCCTAAGATCATTTCAAGAGCTTGCATCACTTAGTCAACCGAACCAATGGGGCAAATTCTAGGTGTCATCAAACAAGGTTCACGGTAAACTCATCACAAAAGGCATTGACACCAATATCAAACAAGACTCCACACTTTCGCTAGTGTGCAATGTTCATCACATGAGACTTATTCGATAATCGGCTAGTCACAACGAGATGCAAAATGTCCACATATTATCTATGCAACTTAATTTGGCCTCAACTTAGCCGCACGTTGAATTTCATCGTACTAGTCTCTACTGGGGTTATTACTCATTTTTGTACTTGCTTTTTGATTTTCCAATTATTTCTTCAATTAACAAAATGAAAGAGAATAAATAAGATTCTCTTAGCTCGTTCGGAAGGATCTCATAATTCAATTATCCAAGGCTGTTTATGTCTCTAGCATGACCATTTTTGTTCGATTAAGAGCACTATTCAAGTCATCAGTATTGATCATAACCGACACTCAAATTTGCACTAGAACAACCACAATCAAACACAACAACAGGTGGCAAATTTTTTAGATGGGTCAAAAACCATTTGTATTTAAAACAATGAGGCACAAGCTCAAACATCCACAACATAGTGTCAAAACACAATTCAAACACAAAACCCAATATATAAACAAAAATGATAATCAAAAGAGGTAGGCATGGAAATACATCACCCCACCACAAATAAAAGCAATTTGTCCTCAAATGCAAAAAAATACTAAAAAGTCAATATAAACGATAGAAAGGAAGGTAAAGAAGGGTCCTGTCTACACAGTAACTCCATTTTCAGGGCATCAGTGCCTGGTGTCATATCAGCAGCACTGGCTCCACTAGGGCCTTCTATGAACATCTCTATCAGCGATGTCTGAATCACTGACTGTACAATCATGTCCTTTAGGTTTGGCAAGTCTCCATATATGGTCTTCTCTGGCACCTCTATCTGCTAGCACCTCATTGGGCTCTACCTCCGACTCATCGGCTGCCAAATCATCCATCTGCACATCTCTAGTGGTGGCTGGAGGAATGTCACATGTAGCCGGGGAATCCACATCATCCGCTGCCTCCAATTGTGAAATAAAGTCAGTGGACTTCAAGTAGTCCACATCCTTTCTTAGATCTGCACCCTCGGATTTTAAGGCCGTCACATTTGAAGTTGCCCCTTGTCGACTCTCACAAGTCTCTACTCTCATAGTGAGAGTGTCAATAGATGCTCGTAGAGGTGTCAATGCAGCGAGGATGGCCCTCTTAATCATCCAGGGTACCTCATCCTCTAACTGGGTAGCTCGTACATCAGCAGAATGGGCTAGGTTCCCCATCTTGAGGATCATGGTCTGAGTAATCCTGCTGGGCTATTAAGAAGTAGAAACACCAGGAACCTGGGAGGAAATGGAAGCACGTTGTAACGACCCTTAAAATGAATAGGTGAAACTAGAGCCTACCATGTGTGTTTGAGTTGGTGTGAGGTTTGAGGGTGTTTAATGTTGTTTCGCGCTTTGGTTGAGGGGTTTAGGGGTCAAACGTCAAGGTACGAATCCACAAGCACTACCCTACGGGTCTTTGAGGAGGACCCTTAGTCTAACCCCCAAGACCCCAATGAACCATAAAAGTCACAAAAAGTTGGGTGACTTACGGAAATGGACCACGCCCCGTGGATGGCCTCCGTAGGTCAAGTGCACTATTGAGAAGATGCAGCCCTAGACCACGGACAAACGGGATGGTTTGTTAGTGGACTCACAGTCCGTGAGTCTAGGGTGTGGTTCACTGCCAGTTTTCTGTCCAAGTCGGCCAAGGTGAGGGGTGGTTTGGTAAATTCCTCCCTTGGTTAGTTTGGGTCATGGACGGTTATTATTGGTTTATTAACATATTTTAAGGGTTTTTAATGTATTAAAACATATTTTAGACTTCATTATTTTAAAACCAAAGATCAAAACCTCCCCTCCCCTCCAAACGTTCTCTCTCTAGAAACCCTCATTAGAGGTGAAGACTTCAAGCTTCCAAGGTCAAATATTTAAGTTTTTCAAGGGATTTTCATGGTATTCTTCTTAAAAAGGTATGGTGGTCTTCATACTTGACTTAGTTTCTTTCAAGGAGCCAATCTCAAAAGTGATTTCAAGTCTCCAATGTTTTCTCTAAAACCCTAATTTTCAATCTATGCATGGGTTCGATTCTATATGATTTCCAAATGCTTTATTGCATTGGTTTATGAACGATTTGTTTATTTAAAGGTGAATTAAGATGATTTCTTCCTAGATACCATGTTTTTCCCCAATTTCCTAAATTGTGATTTGTGATTGGGAGTTGATTGATTATGTAAGTATGTTGAATTGTTGATATATTGAATTAAATGATTGAACCATGTAAATTTAATTATATATTGTAGTATATTGTATTTATGGATTGATGTTGGTTCTTCGCCTTGAAGGGCAAGTTACGATCAAATTACATATTGATGTAGAATTGTGCTTGATCTATTGATCCACTTGAAAGGTGGTGGTGTTTACTTACTATGTATAATGTGGTATTGAATGGATGGATATCTTCCTTGTACCTCTATACATATGAAGGATGTATGAATGATCATGATGTAAAGTATATGTGTGTGATTTTAATGAATGTATAATGATCATGTTTAGAATGTAAGTGTGTTATGATTGAATGTTATTTCACAATTAACACTTATGAATGATGATTATGTGAAAGGTTATTCTCACATACACACACTCACACTCATGAATGACTAATGAATGAAGTCTCTATGATAATGTTAATGATGATGCGTTAATTAAAAGGCTATCCTCAATTGTACTCTAATGAATGATAATAACTTGTTGTGAAAGGACTTTCTCACAATAAGGGGATTCCTAGGTGAAAGGTTAATTTTATATTTGAATCTATGACCTTTCTAATGAATGAATGTTGGGATGGGATGGATGTTAATCCTAGAGTTGAGGCAGAGTATCTAGTAACAATCCCTATATCCCATTTTAATGAATGTTGGGTTTTGAGATGGACACTCATCCATGAGTTAAGGCGGGGTATCTAGTAACAATCTCTTATCCCATAATAAACTAATGTAATGAATTTTAAGTACTCTGTGGGGAATATTGCTAAGCAACGAGCGGATATGTATTGGGGTGGATGCTCATCCGTGAGTTGAGGCTGAGTATCTAGTAGCAACCTCGTGAGATGGATGTTCATCCGTGAGTTGAGGCGGGGTATCTACTAGAAATATCCCTATCCCATAACTATGTGCCCATACAGGTCTAGCTAGTCGATCCACTAAAGCTAAAAACAATGGTCCTACATTAGGCAAATAGGAATCCCTTATCCGGTGAGGGTGACGTCGGGATTCCATGAATTGTTCACATGGTCTATGTCGGTTAAGGCTTACCCCCACAAAGAATGTTAATTAACTATGGCTTCTTAAGAATGCAGTACTTAGTGTGGGTGGTGGTATGAGACGCCATCTATGCATTGC
>JAJOOR010016491.1:0-32049 GCA_036250505.1 Solanum acaule
TTTCATCCGTTCCCCCCCCCCCCCCCCCATTCCGAACCCTAAATTCCTCCTATTTAACCCTTTTTCTTCCTTAGTTGATTGGGGGATTTTTTGGAGAGATTCTTTAGTTGGAAAATTTGGTGTTAGAAAAAATATTGGAGATTTTAGTTGTTGAAAAAGAAAGAAAAAATATATGTATATAAATATAAGAATACATACATAAAATCAGTAGCTATATTCAGGCAAGAATCGACAAGGGATTTGCTTTTGTGCTCGCCGCTTGCAAAGCTCGTCGGAATCTCGTCGTGGTGTCGAAGTTGTTGTTCCTCTGTTCGTTGCCTCAGTTCGCTGCTTCAAACAAGGTAAACAACTCATAATCCCCTGTTTGTTTGAGAATGCATCGTGTTGGATTGATGAGTAGTTCTTTGTGGATTATGTGATAAGCTTGCGTGATGTGATCGAAGCTGTACTATTCTTTTTGTCTCATCTCTCCAAATTGTTAGTATGTGTTATTCTTCTTGGTAATTTGATGCTCGTTTAAGTTAACATCGTTGACTTTGTTTCCTTCGAATTCACCTTTGTTATGATAGCCTTAAGTTTGTATGGCCTGTTTGATTAACCCCCCATGGATGTTGCTCTGTTCGAATTTGTCAAATAGCATTCATTACTTGTCTCATGTTTTGAAAACGTCCAAGGTTTTTGTCTCACTGTCTTGAGCTAATTTTCGAGTTTAAATCACTATGTTACTCAAATCAGTAAAGTTTGATTTGAGCATTTTTTTTTGTGACATAAATGATCCTTCCATTTATTACTATTTATTTATTTGGCTTTGTCTATTGTCATTAGATGTTGTCCACATCCAATTAGTTTAAGAGTATTATGCTTAGGAAATGTGTGCATTGTTCCGTTTGTTTTGTGGGTAAAAATATGAATGATCTTTTGCATCCAAATGAGCATCTTATAGGATGGGACTGCTTGACATCTCTGTTGCTATTGATTTTTTCTTTGATTAAGTTGAAGTTGTGGCTTTGTTTCCGGTATGAGTTTGAAGTCTAGATTAGGGGTCATCCCTGTTTTGGTTATTAACTTCATGGGATCATGAGATGATTCTACTTTACTTTGTGTTGTGTCGCTTGAAAGTTTCACTTACTAATTTTTTTTTCTTTTGTTGTGAAATCTACCCGAGTTCATCACGAACTCCTCTCCTTGCATCTCCTCTTTGGGCCAACGGTCCAATGCTTCCTTTTACCGGGTTTGCGAAGCTGGGGTACAGGTCAAAAGCAGCAAAATATGGGCTGAAAAATTAAATTACAGATTCTGAAAGGCTAAAATAGGTTGATGTACCCGTTGTATACACTAGTATACAGTTGGAAAATATAGAATACAGGTCCAAAACGTGAAAACACAGGTGAAAAGTGCAGAAATCCGAAGTTCAAATGAAATTACAGGTTCGGGAGTTCGAGAATTAGCGATATACATGGCGTATACCTCAAATATACACTTTGTGTATATTATGATCAAGGAAGATGGAAAAAGGGCCAAAGCCCAATGAATTATTACTTAATTATTTTTTTTTGCAGAGTTGGAAAATTTGGGCAAACGTCCAAATTATTCAATATATTCCTCTTAATTTATTTGTTTATCTATTTGTTGATTGACTAACGTTTTATTTATTTTTATGGTTGAATTTAATTAATTCCCAAAGATAGCCATTTAGCTTTTATATATAAAAAAAAAACACATAAATAGTTATTTTATACATATTCTTATTACCTAGCTTCTATTTTAATTTTGGTATTGTCAACACTTAGGTTATTCCTCTTTAGAAAAATGTGCCCTTTAGTCCCATCCCCCTTAAGATAATAATAATAATAATAATAATAATAATAATAATAATAATAATAATAATAATAGTAATAGTAATAAATAAGTAAGTTTAAAATAAATGAGTTTGTTTTTTTTAGTTTAAATTTCAAAAAAAGGAAAAAAATGAAAAGAAAGGGGAATTAGTCAAAGTTATAAATGAGTTCATTTACTTGGTTAATTTTTTTTAAAAAATAGTTAAAGTAAATGAGTTCTTTTACTTAGTTAAAGTTTTTTTTCCAAAAAATTAGTTAAAATAAATGAGTTCTTTTACTTAGTTAAAATTTTAAAATTAGTCCAAGTCGGTATGAGTTCTTTTACTTAGTTAAAATTTTTAAAGTTAGTCAAAATCATTTTTAGTCAAATCGCCGGTCAACCGTAAGTTAGAGGACATTCCGAGGGCCTAACACCTTCTCGGAATGTACATTTGTACTCGAACCCTTTTTCAATCGATTTTATCTATTAAATCTTTTGAAAAATCTTATATTTTTTCTTGATTTTTTACTAAAAATTAAGTAGCGACTCTGTTCATTTGGAAATTCGATTTCTCTTAAACCATAAGTTTAATCGATTTTTCGAAAACTCAGTCATTTTTCTTTTATATATATTTTCGAGTAAAACAGGCCTGTAGCTTAAATTTGAGGGACTGACCCACGACCTCCACCCACAGGACGTGGGTCCACCTAGTTGCCGTAGGTGGCCCTTTTTGGGCAATTCTGGCAGATTTGGGGGTCTTGGGGGTTAGGCTTTAGGGTCCTTTTCAAGGACCCTTGGTTGGTCCTTAGGGGCTCTGACCTTGACGTTTAACCCCTAAACCCCTCAACCTATGTTCGGGAAACCATTTTACACTTCTAAACCCCACATCAAACTTAAAAACTCTAACGTAAGGCTCTAGTTTCACCTACTAGTTTCCGGGTGTTACATTATCTCCCCCTTGGGAACATTCATCCTCGAATGACATGTCTAAACACTCCTCGGAATTAAAGACTCAAGACTAGCAACCCATTATGCATGAAACATCATAACAATGCACAAAACAAGGAGGAAACATCAACTACATCTCAATACACCCAATGCAACACAAGGAAGTAAGAACTACATCTAACAACCCATTACGCATGAAAACTTCAACATTTCTCATTTCATTGGAGGAACTACCTTCTCCAACTCAAAGCATGCTCAACATAACATCATGAAGGAAATTATGCAATTACTCTCAAAAGCACATTTAAGCATGTTCAACAATTCATCTCATGAAGCATATAGGCAACTCATACTAATTGCACATCGTTATGAGGAATAAAAGTCATGAAAACTCATTTTCTCATTAAACATGAATTCATCAAGAACATGCATAACATAAGGAGACCATGGAAACACATAATCACACATGACTCCAAAACACGAAACAAGCCACAAGGAACTCTTTGTCTCAATCTTGAATAGGAATATAAGGAAGAGAATAAGGATATCAGGACTTCTCATCATCCCTTGGCCTCCCAAGTAGTAGTCTCAACTAAAATCCTTACTAAAATACCACTCCTCAACATTTTCATGGAAACAATTCCCTCACTCTTCTATTACTTAACTTGCCGGTCTAACAACTCTACCGGAACTTCTAAATTAGAGAGGATTTTCATTTAATCACTCTTGCTCACATGCAACCTTACCAACACCGCTCAAGATCTCATATGAGCCTACCAAACCGGGACTAAACTTCTCAAACTCACTACACCCCTCAAGGTGAGAATTTCAAGCCAATCCAAATCATGAAAATCTAGAACACTCAACGATCTTGCTATCTAAGCACGTTATCTCCCCCTTGGGAGTAAACCTACACAGACTTTTCTATAATCAAATTTCAAACAACACCACTCCCCGGCAGAGGCGCCATTTTGATTAAACGTATCAAGTACAACTCATCCGATTCTAGGTTTAAACGATCATTAGCTAGTATAAAACCCAACGAAGATTTGCGTTCGAACCCACAGGTAGCGGTACGTGTCTAAAATTCAGTTATGAAGTTATAAAGTGGTCTATTCGGTTATAGGAATAGAATTTATCAAAAAAACATGTAAACAAGTCTAAGGGGATGACAACGAATGTCACATGGGGGGTTTGGATTGTTCACTATCAACTAAAACAAAAGCAAAATAGAGAAACTACCAATATAGAGAGGAATTCTCGGGATGTGATTTATATAGGCAAATTTCACATTGAAATTACTAATAAATAGCTAAATTTCAGCGGGTAGACTATACTATAAATGAGATAGTTTTCTCTTGAACAACTATCACGATTCAAGTGATTTTTTTTCAAACATCAACAAGCTTAGCAAAAAAGAACATCCCACACCTTAATTCATCTACTCTCTCGAGATAGATAGGTAGAATCGAGATTAGGATTTACTCTTTCGAGTTAAACCCATATTAACTCGACAACTAAAATCATCAATTGAAAGATTTGATTCTAAAACCACTTTTTCGAACAAGCGCAAAATTCTAAGTTAGAATTGCATTTGCAACTACAATTCTTAGATTAAAAAACACCTATCAATTAAACCCACTTCAATTAAGAATTAAAATTAGTAAATAACAATGCCGATAGGCTAATTCAACCCATAATCACATGATCACACCCCAAAAATTGGGGTTTTAGATAAACATCATTAAAAGGTAAAAATAATTACGAATTCGATTAGCCATCAACTAGGTAAGAGTCTCCAAGCCTTTACAATGTTTTCCAAGGGTTGAATTCAAAGACCCACTTTCAAATCCTCAAAATTATACAATAAGAACTCAAAAACTAAGAAAACACTTTAATTCTAAAACTTGGGGATCATAACTCTCTTGGAACTTTTGGAACTTCCTTTTAAATTCCAATTTATAGTTTCATGCGTTTTTTGTCTAAAAGTCAACTTGGTGGATTAAGTCGCGCCTCACTGAGGGAATCGGTGATCTGTTGATTGACCTGTTCCATCGCCATTTTGCATTGGCCTTCAACATCTCAGGTCCTGTAACTTTGGGCATCTAATCTGTTGTCACGAAATCAATTGACGATCCGTTGACTGCCCATTTCTGTGGCCAACTTGTTTGTTCCCCAGGGCTGGCATGCTGGAACTTTGGGTGAGCTAAACAGCCACTCGATGGTGCGCCGAGCGGTCATGCTGATCGCCATGATTGTTTTTTATCTTCACTTCTTCGGCTTTTTAGTTCCTTTTTTGTCCGATCATGTTATTGCCTTGCTTCTTAGCCTTCATAGCTACAAATCAACACTTTAACATCAGTTTAGACCATAAAATAGGCATTTAAGGACACTTATACTATCAAAAGAAAGCCCTAAATTAGCCTAAATCTCAGACTCATCATGAATTCCTAGCATCTTATTCTGACTAGCTGGTTGTTGAGCTGATATCTTGTGATGATCATTGCACGCTAGCTAAAAATTGTAGAGTCTTGTTTAATGATTGTGTCGAATGCCATGAGTGGTGAGGTTTTCTTGAATTATGTGTTTGATGATACCTAGAACTTTCCTAGTTTGTCCAATTGATTGATGCAGGCGGGCGATTGGAATGATATTTGTAACCCCCTGTATCCGAAAAAGGGAAATGAAACCAATTTCCAGAAGTTGCAGGTGCAACCCAGGACCCGTGAGGGGACCACGGACCGTAGGTGTGGTCCGTGGTTGGCCTGCCTAACAGTGGTCTGAGAGCGTAGAATCAGGGCCTGACCAATGAACCGTTGGTCAGACCACGGTCCGTGGTTCAAAATCCTGAAGTCATGGTTTCTAACCACCATCAACTGTCCACCCGGACGAATCGTGGGTTAGACCACAGTCCGTCAACTCGGTCCTTTGGTGGTGAGCTGTTAGTTATTTTCAGGGGTAATTGGGTCTTTTCCTAATTAATTGGTTCCTATACTACGTCATTTTACCCTTCATTAAGACCCCTATATAAGTATTTTCAACCATCAAATAAGCCCATTCACTTCTTTCTTCAAAATTCACAAAAGAAGACCAAATCTCCTCTCCAAAGTATTTCTATCTCTAGAAGATTGAAGAAGAAGAAAGATTCAACCTAGGGTTTCAAGTCAAGGTCTCAATTCCTCCATTGAAGGCTAGCATTTGGATTCAAGGTATTATAGTTTTCATCCATGGATTCCTCCAATCAATGGAGTTCCCAAATTCCTCTATTTCAAATATTAGAATTCCCCAATTGAGTTAGGGTTTTCTTCTATTATCATGGGTTCTCTTCAATGTTCATTTAAATCATTGAATTATGATCTCTTATGCATGAATTTATGATACATGATGATTTTATGACGTTTTCTCAATGAACCCATGTAATACCCATTTTTTCAAGTTATGAATCATATGATGTGGGATTTTAGTATAAAGCAAGAGTTTTATGAAATTAAGCATGTATTGCGAGCTTTACATGTATTTATGATTAAATCCATATCTAACCCATGTGTTTTTTGAAAGGTAAATTATGGACTTGTGCATTTTTTTATGAAATCTATGCAAATGTTTTAAGGGTTCTTTGAGAGTCACTACAAGAAAATTGCTTAATAAAGACCAATAATTAGGGATGGGATTCTTATGGGGTCCCTAAAAGTATACTTATTAGGACAACTTTTTTTCTGGTCTTGAATTTCTATTTTTATTTTTCGAGTTAGTGAAGAGTCTAAATCTGGTTCCAAATAAAATATACATCTCGTCCATAAATGTTAAATGTATTTATAAATCCCTCCACCTTTATATTACCAAACCCTACCTTCACTATCTATTTCTTCTATGTTGAATCTTGTAAATACCTAAAAATGGACTCTTCCTCTCTCAAAGTCTAAAGTCTCAATCCGTATCAATCTAGAGTAGCTGGAGATTTGCGAATCGAATGACAAGAAATGTCTATCTGAATAGGTCTGTATATTTTCTTCGTCTTTTCATTTTTGCGTTTAAATGAAGAATTTTCTTTCTCGCTGCAGCTTTGATTGTTGAAATTGATAGTCTTTGAAACTCATTCTTCTTAATACTGATTGTTTTGGCACGAAGGCTATAACTTGGCATGTTGGACTTGGTGGGAAGAATGGTAGATAGATATTAAGAAAGGGCTTTTAGGTGGAGATGAATTTGGGAATGAAAATATCTCCCTGTCATTGTTTGGTTTGTATGAGTAAATAATTTTAGGGAACAAAACTATTTCATTTTTGAAATATCCTTTAACATACAAGTATGAGATCTTGCGTTTTTGGGATGGTGAGCGAGTCTACTCCGAACTAAGAAGATAAAATTATAAATTTTCTTTGATATGTTCAAAGCAATAAACTATTTCATATGCAAGTTTTCCCCAAGGTTTTGTAACTTTTTCCTTAAACAGTTGAACGTGAGACAATTAAACAGGGGAAGTAAATACGAGAGAAACAAAAATCATACATATGAACTATGATAATAATTTAAAGAAGTCCATTAGTATTCTGGAAACATGCTTGGATAGCAAAGGAAACATGGGGATGGGCTATGATTGTGGCTTTTATTGGTTGAAATCTCTAATACATTAGGTTTTCTAGTTTGGTTCTTCATTCTAGAATGTTACTACATGTTCTATTTTTTAAGAATTGTATAACCAATATAGCGAGGATAATACTGATTGTATAGGTTAACTCACTATTTTTTAAAAAAAATCTAGCTGAGAGTTTATTTATACTACTCACTTTAACTA
Source organism: Solanum acaule (assembly GCA_036250505.1). NCBI lineage: Eukaryota > Viridiplantae > Streptophyta > Magnoliopsida > Solanales > Solanaceae > Solanum > Solanum acaule. Next base: position 7,562 of record JAJOOR010016491.1, read on the forward strand.
TCTATGATGTGTTGTCTTAGGAAACAAGAGTACTTTTTGAGAACCTGTAGATGAGTGATCTTTAGTTATATGTTCTTTTTAAGCATTGCAGCTACCTTAACAAATCCTACAACTAGAACTTGCTAAAAATGGATAGAAACAAGAATCTGAAGTTAGATTAGAATGAAGCATTTTAATGGCTGAAAGATCTCATAGAAGCGTTAGCATGGAGTATGTAAGTTTGATGTCCTTAATTCTAGTCTTTTTATTTGTTTCAGCTATTCTTCTGTGTTTGTTTTTCCTTCAATTAGTTTATGTTATTTTGGTTACCCAATAAGTTTATTGTAGTGTATAATGATTTTTATATATTAAGTACATTGTTTCAACCTATTGAACTTGCTTTATTTAATAGTGAAGAATAGGGAATAGGGATAGCTCTAAGATTAACATCATTGCTAAGATATATATGTTGTGACAGTATTTTTTCTTTAGGTAACTAACCTATTTACATGCATTGTTACTGTACCTTTCTATTCATTAGAGTTTTTCTTGGTATATGACACAAAACAAAGACCAAGTCCTCTGCATTTACATTCAAAAATACTTTTAAATTTAGCCGAGTTGAATGAAAAAAGCTCTCCTAAATGTAATTATCTTGTAAGGGTCTATGCGAGATCTCTTTAAGCAATTGTCGGTTACCTTTCCTGAGTATCTTGTGTAGATTGTTATCTTTCAAGTAGGTGAATCACTTATAACTTGGTAATATAAGTTGAGATTGTAGCATTGTCTAATTTGTATAACATGAACAAAAAAGAGATTCTTGAGTTCTTTTACTATATTATCTTGAATCTTTTTGAATTCTTTTGAAACTTAATTGGCTAATAATTGAAGAAGAAGCTATTTGAGTTGTCTAAGCCATCTGCTTGAGGTGATGGTTACTTGTTTAGAAATTTAAAAAAATTCAAAACTTATCCTCTATTTACTCCTAATATATTGAAGATTCTTGGTTTATGTTATCCTCTACTACTGCAGTTAGATGCCATATACTATATATGGTGCATATTTGCAAAGATCTCTTTGATTGACTATCCAAGCCAATTACTGAATGCATTTGTCTATTAGGACAGTGAAATCACAATAATTTATTTGATGTCATCTATCTAAACCTCTTTCAAAGACTTCATTATGAATGTCGGCTCTTTTGCTATTTAAGTTGATCTTATCAGCAGGAAGGATTGCTCCTAAATTAATTTCATGTTGAGCACTTGAAAATGTTGATGTTGAAGATAAAAATATGTATGCATCAGGTTATATCATTTTCTTTTTACGGTAAATTTAGATGTTATAAGTCAATAATTACCGGTCTTTTTCTTTTGTTCATCCAATATTTCTAATCTAATAATTAATGCAACACATTAAGTAGTTTTTCTATTTTTCTCCTTTGACAGCGATCATAATATACATGGTCAACCCATTGTGTTCTACAACATTTGCTAAGAGTTTCGAGGCAAGTACCTTCTTCATGATGAGTTACTTTGTTACTTTTACCTTACTGATTTTTATGAGGTATCGAGCTAATTATTGAGCAACTTGAAACAAATAGAAATTACAATTTGGTCTTTTAAGATAGAATGGCAAGATAAGATTTACTTCCACATCTTTTTAATATTTATAGGAGCTGCAACTTGATTTAATAATGTGGAAAATGATATATGGAGCTTAAACTTTCAATAACTATAATGAGGTTAAACTCTTCTTTCCTTGGTATGTTCTATAGAACTAGTAAAGCTTGTGTAGGTCCCATTTACAAGATGATAGTTTTAGGACAATGACGATGAAATATGATTCAACAATTTGAACTCTTTACTTGCTTACTTTGAGATTTATTATATTTTCTTTACAGGGTTAAATCACTGTTAAACTTATAAAATAAGTTGCTCTTTTGTGCTGTTGAAATTGGACTCCTCTTTGTAAGCACTTGCCGTTAGCTTAATTAATGTTGCACATCAAGAGTGTTTGCATTCTTCATAAAGCATCTGAAATAAACATGTTTGTCTATCATCTTTGTTGTCATATTGGCCAAATTTTGTATGTTCCTGACCATTGCCAGGTGCATTGAACTACTGAGAATCATCAACACATTGCTGACATTGCAATGCCGATAAGTGTATTAAAAGATAATAGGCCTTTACACTCTGGTGGGACTTTGGCAATTGCTAAACATACAGTAGGCAAATATGGGTTTCACTCCACTTCTAGAAGATTGGAATCTGCTTGAAGCTCATTTCTCCTCTATATGCTTGACAAAAATAGACTCGAAATCGCTCGAAATAGCTACTGGACCTGGCACTTTTCAGACAATGGAACTGCTGGTTCTGGAACTGAAAGGAGTCGGATAAGCCAACAAGACATCTACATTAATATATTTATATTATTTGATAGGAGGATGTCGGTTTTTTTTCATGAAGTAGGTGCATAGACTATGACGTGATTGATGTATTATGTATGAAAGCAGATTATGATAATTTTATAATATATGCATTTGATTCTTTGTATTAAAAATTGTATTTTTATAAACCACAATTTACTGGTCCTAAATAGCCCAACTAAACTAGTCATATATGCAAGCTAAGGACCAGTAAATATAGTCCCAATTTTTTTTTCAGGACCAGGTTGTTGCTATTATGGACCAGAAATACAGTCCTAAAAACATTTTGGGGCAAGTTTTATATCTGTCGTAGAAATAATTTAAGGACCAGCTATTTCATCCCATCCTAAAAGACTTATAGCGATAGAAGCTTTTGGGATGGGGTGGTGACCAGATTTTTCCGTCTCTATTGACTTTTAGGGACCGGAACCTAACTTTTAGGGACTAGATTTCCCTTCTCTATTGAGCGTTTTTGTTGTAGTGAGTAAAGTACCAATGATGATGTTGTGTTGTGAAATGATATTCTCATAAACACATACCAGCATGATGTGAAAGGTTTTCTCACATAGAAATGATTATTAGGTTGAAAGGCTCTTTTCTCACCTAATTGAATCAAAAAGTAAGAGCTATCCTAATGAAACTAGCTTGGTTTGGTTGTCCAAGGGCACCTTTCCATGGATTTTGAGATAAGTCAAGACTTAATAACTATTCAGTGGGATTTATGCTTAGCATCTAGCGGATATAGATGATGAGATGGAAGCTCTCCCGTAGTAGAGGTCGGGTTTCTAGAAGCAATGTCTTGAGATGGAAGCTCTCCCGTAGTAGGGGCCGAAATTCTAGTAGCAATCTCTTTATCCCTTAACTATGTGTCCTAAGTTCAAAGGTTTCAAAGATGAATTTAGCTTGCACTGATCATGGTTTTATGACTTATGGTTTCTAACTCTCAAAATACAAGTTTTAGCTTGATCATTGCATGTCATGAAATGAAATGTCCCTTTTAGCATGATTTAACTATTTTATGCATGGCTATCATACTTGGTACATTATTTTGTACTAACGCATACTCTTTCCTACAATTCCCCAAATGTAGGGTCCGACAGTTAGGGTCACCAGTTTCGTGGCTTGTGGTTGAGTTCGAGATTTCTAAGCTTTGGTGAGTCCTCATGATTTGAGGACAGAGTTTATTGTTTTCACTTTCTTTCATATATTTCTCTTTTGAACATGATGTATGGGCTAGGCCCAATTCCATTCTATAATAGTAGATGGCTATGATGAGACAACTGTTTTAGACTTTCGCTTTTCTTTTTACAAAATGTTTTGGACTTGGACTATTGTTTTACTCTTATTTTTCTATTTCTTATGTTATCAGAGCTAAATGACTTTTATGGAGTCCTTCGGGGTTCTATACGCCATGTTACATCTAGGGGGTACTCTATGTCGTGACAATCTTAGGCAACATTTGTTAAGGGTGAACCAAAAATCGACATTGTACCTCTTTGCGGCCACCTTGTGAAAGTGTGAACCTATCTTGGTACCTTTTGAGCGTATCCAATTTCTTTGAAATAAACTTGAACAACTTTGGCCTCTTTGTCCCATCACCCATAACCTTCACGAAGTATTAGTTGGTTTGAATAGCCACTTAGGCCAAAATCCTAAGTTGGGGGTGTGGTGAACAAGAAGGAAAATCAAGGAATGCGAAAATCGGACTTTGAAGGATCATGCTGAAAAAATATGGAACCCCTCCATATAAAAAAGAGAGAAAGAAAATAAAAAGGTGAAAATGAAAAAGATTGAAAAAGAGAAGAGTTTGTGAAATAATGCTTGTGAAAAGAGTAAAATAAATGGGGTATCCAATGAGTCATGGTTAAATGAATAATAGTGTGGATTGTGAACATCATAGACTGTGAAAGAGAAGGAGAAAAAAGTGATTTGCAGGCCATATTTCATGAAGGTAGAAACCCCTAATCCAAAATGATCATATATTTGCACTCAGCCTCATTACAAGCCCTGAAAGACCTTTGTGATCTTGAATAAGCTGAAAATAATGTTGATTGGAAAATAAGGGCAAGTGTATGGGTAGAGTCATGCATGTGTTCATCTTTTGGAGTGCAAGAGTTGTATTTGATTCCAAAATTATAATTTTTTCATGAACTTTGTGTGAGCATGGAATCATTATTGGTGTGAGAGCATTACAATTCCTTTGTTGAACTTGAACTTGCATTTGAAGAAAGCATTGTGAGCTTTAGTTCTATTTGATAATGGTTAGTCACAATTCGAAACTTAGTGTGCACAATTGAAAATTGCATGCGAAATTTGAACCTCTTGTGTGCATTAGTGTTGAGTTTTAAGTAGCACTGTTTGTAGACATCCTTGTTGAACTTATTGATCTTGAGTTTTACTTAAGGACAAGCAAAAGTTTAAGTTGGGGTGTTGATGAGTATGAAATTTCGACTCATTTAGGGCTTTCTTTCCATAGTTTTACTTTGCTCAATGCCTAATTTATGCTCTAAACTGACTTCAAAGTGTTGATTTGCAACAATGAAGGCGAAGAAGCAAGGAACGGACAATACTGGGAAAAAGGAGCAAAAAGCTAAATAAGTTAAAGAAAGGCAGTCTTGGTGATCGCCAAGACCACTCAGCGAACCACCGATTGGATCTTCAACTCACCAAAACTTCTAGCGTGCTAGCCCTGGGAAAAAACTAACTTGGCGATGGAAATAGACAATTGCCGGACCACCAAATGGATCGGCAACTTCGATCTTGATCGCTTAAAGTAAAAAAAACACTCTGAGGTTAAAGAGGTGATGCAAGACAACGAGGAAACACAACACTTGGTGCATCGCCGATTTGGTTGGCGATGCTCGACTAACTCTACCGATAAGTCCACAAGCTGCAAATTGTGAAGAGTATAAATGTAAAATTTCAAAAGAGTATTAGTGTGGTTGGAGAATTCTGAAATTCCCAAATTCTAAACAACTGTTCTGAGAGTTTTACCTTGAGTTTTAATCCCAAAGACTAGTTTTTAGAGTTTTTACATAGAGTTTTCAAGTGGGTTTTTAAATTCAATTGATTTGAAGCATTGTAGAGATTTGGGAACGATTCCCAGTTCATGGATGATATAAGTGGTAATCGTTTCTTCCTTTTTATGATGTGTGGCTAAAACCCCAATTCTTGGTGTATGATCATGTGAATATTTGTTCTAATTAGCTTATGGTTATTGTTATTTACTAATTTAAATGTTGTTCAAAGTGGTTTTGATTGATAGTTGTTTATTAACACATGAATTGTAGTTGCAAGTGCAATTCGACCTTAGTGTTCTAGGCTTGCTTGAGAAAGAGGTTCTAGAATGAAGGTTATCAATTTATGATTGTATTGATTGGGTTGTTGAGGGTTCAGCTCGGGAGAGTGAATGTTAATTCGATCATACCTTCTAGCTCGAGAGAGTATATGAATTGAGGTATTGGGCTCTTTCTATTGTTAAGCTTGACGAGGTTCGAGATAACTCGATTGAATCGTAATAGTTGTTTGTGAGATAGCTATTGCATCTATAGTCTAGCCTACCCACTGAGATTCATCATTTTGGCCATGTTTTCATCTTGCTCGTAGTTCTTTTCCAATTGTTCCTTTGTCATCCTAAAGTTTGAAGGAGACACCAGATCTTCTCTAGTGTACCAAGCGCAATTGATTTCTCTCATCGCATCAAGAATTGTAGATTCTATATCAAGCAGTTGTTGCATGATTCCTCCGCGAATGAGTTGGTGTACCACATATTTGTTGACTGAGTCGAGGTGCGATAAAAATATTGTAACAACACATTGTTCGGTAGTCCATGAGTTTGACATTGGAGTAGCAACTTGTGGAACCTCAACCATGTCTCATAAATAAATTCGCCCTCCACTCGCTTGAAGTTCTGAGTCCTCCGAAGAAGTGAGTGATTCCCTTGGTAAATCGGCCAACCACTTCGTTGCTTCCCCTATTAAAGAAAAGGGAAATAAACAAAGTGTAACTTACTCCTGAGTGATGTTCTTGAAAGAAAATGGCCCACACACATCCATAAAGATTCGGATATGGTCGTGAGGGTCCTCATGAGCAAGTCCTCCAAAGAGAACCTTCATTTGCAACAGTTGCAACATAGTGCTGGTCACGTGGAACACCGCATTGCCCAAAGTCGGAGGCAATCTGATAGCACCCACACTTCCCAACTGATCCGCATTGACATCATGCAAATTCCCGATGTCATTATTGTTCCCAAGTTGGTTGGCATTGCTCTCATTAACACTCATCTCTTCACTTGATTAAGAGCAGTCAACAAAGAATAAAAATAAGATAATTTAACTACAACAAAATCAGTTCACGACTAAACTTCAATAAAAGAATTATAAACACCACTCCCCAGCAGCGGCGCTATTTTTTATAACGCGCAAGTACACTTCATCTGATTCTAAGTATAGGCGGTCGTTATCAAGTATAAACCCAACTAAGAGTTGGGGTCGATCCCACATGGAGTAATAGAGTAAAAAATTTGATTACGCAGTAAAATTTTCTTATAATTGTTTGTAGAGGTAGAAATTTTGCAACTTTAAAATAAAGCACAAGGTTTTGACAATTAATGTCAAATGGGGGTATTCAGGTAACATATTTACGACTACTAAAATAAGAAGTAAGAAATAGAGAAGGTTTCTTAGGAGTGTGATAAATTGAATGCTAATTTCGCATAATGTGTAATTGTGAGTTACTCAAAGATATTAAATATCAATGGGTAGGCTAGGTTTTGAGTGCAATAGCCCTTTCTCAATCAACTATTGCAACTCAAGTGAGTTCTCTTGAACCTCAACAGGCAAAACACAATCTAACAACCCATCACCTTAATCAATATACTTTTTCAAGCTAGATTTGCAAGATTTCACTCAAACAACTTTCTCAAGCTAGATTCGTAACAATGAAATCAATACAGTCATCAACTAATAATTCGAGTCTAACACCTCTTTCTCAAGCAAGGATTGAGTACTGAACTAGAATTGCATTTGCAACTACAATTCCTCAATTAAAACACGAACTATTCATTGAACCCACTTCAAAAAAACAATAAAATCAGTAACTAATTACACCCATTAGCTAATTAATGCAATCAACTACATAATTGATGAGTCCACATATTGGACTCATTTAGGGTTATATTTTAATAGAAATTGTGTTCTCAAATGCTTATTTTATCTCAATATCTGATGAAAACCCTTAAGTTTTAGGTATTTGAAGATTGAAGGAGAGCATGGACACTACTTCGTGAAAAGGAATGAAAAGGCTGAAAAGAATGAGAAAATGAAGGACTGAGGATCGCCGAGTCCACTTGGCGAATCGCTGAAGGGTCTCACTTCGCCTATTGTTCCAGTGTGATGAGCCTGAAGGAAAGGATCAAGACGGCGGAACAAGGGATCAGTCGGCGCATCGCCGAGAGGTTCCGCAAAGCAGTACTATATCGCCCAATGACACAGAGCACGACTATGCCAAACGATGGTGCAAGACGGCGATGAACTACACCAAAGGGCGAATCACCAAATTGATTGGCGATTTCGACTAATGTCGCCGAATGATCCGTCACAACACATATTTTTTAAAACTATAAATACTCATTGAGAGTTATAGATTTTAATATCATTAGACAATATCAGATTCTAAATATAATTTTAGTATTTTTATTTTTGCTCTGAGTTTGGAGAGGGTTTTGGAAACTTGAAGAAGAAAAGGGTTTCATCTCCAAGGATTTGGACTTGAGTCTCTTGGATTCTTCATTCTTGGCCTGTAACAAGACTTAAATCTTCATACCATTTGAATGCAAGCTCATTTAGGTATAAATTTCTATTTCTTGATGTGTGACTAAAAACCACCATTCTTGGGGTGTGATTTAGAAAATATGTGTTGAGATTATTCTTGGATTTTGCTTGCTGATAAGTTAGATATACTTTAATGGTGATTTCACCTAGTGGTTGTGGTTTAATTTAATGGGTTTCTAGTTTACAATACAAAACCACCCATGTGTTTTTGGCTTGCTCGAGAGAGAGGTCGTGAAACCAAGACCGCTAGACTGATGGCCTAAGGAGTGGGTCGACATGATGTTTAGCCCGAGAGGGTGAGCCCTAGTCCCATATCCTAACACTCAGCTCGAGAGAGTGAGTAAGGTAAGGCGTAGACTGACCTTCATGCGGCAAATGGGTGTCTGAGAGGAACCTATTTGAAACGGGGTAAGTTGCCCGAGAGGGAACTTATTTCCATCTAAAGCTTAGCCTAGACACTATTATCTTGCAAAAATTCCTATCAAAAGCATGGACCCAACGATTTAAATCAATATATATTGTGGTCACACCCCAAGAATCCCCTCTCATTTATAGATTTCTTTGTTAATTTCACTGTTTTTGCTATATTTGTGACAAAATCCCCCAAATTGATATGAAGATATGAAGATATGAAGTTTAATAAAGTAATGAAATTTTTTGAATCGTGTAATCAGATACGAAAAATATATCGAAATATCATTCTTTTTTTTCAAAATCAACAAAATATTTTGCCCAACTATTCCGATATCCCTTTATTTATAAATGCAATTAAGTATCACTAAAATATCCTAACATTACTCTTGTTATATAAATTAAATGTCAGTACCTCATAACAATGCTCATGTCAAGTCAATGTCAAGTCAATGTATTCACAATTTCTTCAACTGTTACTTGTGAACAAAAAATCGTTGGTAGAATGGGAATAATTGGGGGAAGAAGGGCACACAAAAATGAATGAAAATATCGAAAATTCTGAATAAGAATTGACTTTGTGGTTTGATGTGTGAAATTGGGTAAGCATTTTATTCGAACAAATATAGAGCCAGAATGGATGATTTTGTGTTTATCACCGATTCTTCCTTATGAGTTGAGACCGATCATTCGGATAGATGAGGGATAAACTAATGAGCTCAGATATTGATGAACTTTATACAAGAGTTAGCTATCACAACAATACCCTAATAGATCTATTAACAACAAGTAGATCTATGCTAGATTCAATGAGTTAGTTTCGGTCCATGTTGGGAAAATAATAGAGTGGGGTGAGTTATTTTTTTATTGGGTCAATTTTTTTGGTGGAACTCTAACAAGTGGCCATGTGGCAAAACTGTTTTTACAAAATCACAATTAAATATAATGATATAAATGAACATGTTGTAGAACAATGATGACATGAATGTGCAAAACTCTTAATGGATGACATAGATTAGTCAATTCTAATAGTTTGATGGCATATATGAAAACTGTCCCTATTATTAATAAAAAGTACACTAAGAGAAGAATTATCTTTTAATAGAATTACCAACTTGTATACATGATACTCTTCAAATATAATTAATATTAATGTAATATGATTTATTATAACTGATTATTTACTGTCTATTATAAATTTATTAAATAAAATTGCTTCTAAATACATTTAAACAACTTGCTTGTATGCAAGATTCATCAAATATATCAAGGTGTAGAAGGAAAGTGACGAGAAAAAATTAAAATATTAGTAATCACAGTAATCTAATATTAACTATATGAAACAAATCTTTATTAGAAAAATAATTATAGTGTCATATACCTTCCAAATTTAATGCCAAAAAATTCCTATAAATTCCTACCTTTTTTCCTTCAACATTGTAAATTTTCATCAAACACATTTCTCTACAATTACTATTATGAATACGACCACCCATTTTGCCCTTTTTCAAGATCCCCGAAAGATTAAGAAGACCATCGCCCAATTTGAGCAACTCACCAAGATGTTAGTGCTTCCATTTGCATTCTTTCTTGCACATGTTTTTCCACATTGGATGAAGGAAATGGTCCAACTGTCGATAAAGGTAACATGCATCATTTTGAATTATGGGATGTTACTAAAGAGAACAATCCTAAAAATGATTTAGGCGCTTATGTTGTGAAGATGAAGCAATGCAAGAACTATGCAATAGTTTGTGCGAATTTGTCGAAAATCGTTGACTGAGCTGTGGTGATAAGAGTGAACTTTGTTGGGAAATTAATTTGAACAATTTTAAATTCAATTTAATTAATTAGAATCTTATTTTGTTAAATCTTATAATGATTTTTGAGAGGAGATCGAATGAATGAAATAGGAAAAGAAAAACAATAAAATTTAAATATTTTTACTTATTTCAGATATAATTATAAAAATCATTTGATCTCCTCTCAAAAATCATCATAAGAATTAACAAAATAAGATCCCAATTAATTAACTTGAATTAAAAATTGTTCGAATTCGTATCCCAACAGAGTTCAATCTCATCACCACATCTCAATCCACGATTTTCGAACAAATCCGAACAAACTATTGCATACTCCTTACATGACTTCATCTTCACAACATAAGCGCCTTCATCAATTTTAGGGTTGTTCTCTTCAGTAACACCCCATAATTAAAAACGATACATGTTCCCTTTCTCTACATGTAGGACTATTTCCTTCATCCAATATGGAAAAATATGTGCATGAGCGAATGCAAATGGAAGCACTAATATCTTGGACAGTTGCTCAAACTGGGTGATAGTCTTCTTAATCTTTCGGGGACCTTGAACAGGGGCAGAGTGGGTGGTCGTATTCATAATAGTAATTGTACAGAAATGTGTTTGATGAAAATTTACAATGTTGAGGGAAAAAAGGTAGGAATTTATAGGAATTTTTCGACATTAAATTTTGAAGGTATATGAGACTATAATTATTTTTCTAATAAAGATTGGTTTCATATATTTAAGATTAACTACTGTGATGAATAATATTTTAATTTTTTCTCGTCACTTTCTTCTACAACTTTATTTGATGAATATTGCATACAAGCAAGTTATTTAAATGTATTTAAAAGTAATTTTATTTAATAAATTTATAACCGACAATAAATTAAGATGTAGCTTACCAACTCACAGATGAACCCGAATCCTAGAGGGTGGGTCAATCAGAATCCATGACTGGACCTTCTCGCATGAAACAAAAGAAGTAGCATGTAACATCCTAAATCCAAAAGAGGGCACCATATAAAATTTCAGCATTTTCAAGGTGCAATCCATAGTGGCCAACAACAGCCCATGGGTTGAACCATGGACCATAGGGGGATCCATGGATTGACCACCCAAAATTGTCCAGGACATGGACCACATTTGGACCTATGGATCGTACGTGGGTCCACGCCTCATGATCCAGGAATCGTAGGTCAGGACAAAAGTCTCTGACCACCAACCACGGTCCACTAGGACGGATAGTGGGTCAAACCATGGTCCTTCGGTTGGTAGGTCCGTGACAGGTGACAGTTAACTCAGGGGCAGTTGGGTCTTTTCCTAATTAATTAGTTCCTATACTATGTCGTTTTACCTATGTTTAGGACCCCCTATATAAGCTTTTTCAACCCCAAAATTAACCCATTTACTTCATTCTTCAAATTTTACAAAAAGAAACGAAATTCCTCTCCAAATATTCTCTCTCTAGAAACTTGAAGAAGAAGAAGAAGAAGGATTCACCTAGGGTTTCAAGCTAAGGTTCCAATTCCTCCATTGAAGGCTAGCATTTGGATTCAAGGTATGTTAGTTTTGATCCATGGATTCCTTCCATCCGTGGAGTTCCCCAATTGAGTTAGGGTTTTCTTCAATTAGCATGGGTTCCTTTCATTATTGATTTAAATGAATGAATTATGATCTATTATGCATGAATTGATTATACATGATGATTTCCGCATGAACCAATGTAATCCCCATGCTTTCGAGTTATGAATCATATGATGTGGGATTTTGATCTTCAAGGAATAGTTTTATGAAATTGACCATGTATTGTAACTTTACATATATTTATGATTAAATCCATATCTAACCCATTTTTTCTAAGATTTTATGATTGAAAGTGGGTTTTGCCCTCAAGCGATAAATTATGGACTTATGCATTTTTAATGAAATCTATGAAAATGCTTAAAAGGTTCTTTGAGAGTAAAATACCAATGATGATATTGTGTTGTGAAAGTATATTCCCACTAAAACACATACTTGCATGATGTGAAAGGTTTTATTACATAGAAACATTTCTTGGGTTGGAAGTCTTTCTCACATAATTGAATCAAAGACCAGGAGCTCTCATAATGAAACAAGCTTGAATTGGTTGGCTAAGGGTAACTTTTCATGAGTAATGAAGTAAAGTAAGAAATGACTATTCCGTGGGAATTTATGCCTAGCACCGAGTGGATATTGATAGTGAGATGGAAGTGCTCCCGTAGTAGAGGTCGGGTTTCCAAAGTAATAGATGGAAGCTCCCTCGTAGTAGAGGCCGGGTTTTTAGTAGAAATCTTCTTATCCCATAACTATGTGCCCCCATAGATTGATTAGGTAGGGATCCACTTAAGCTAGAAGTTCTAGGTTCAACCTTCGGCAAGTAGGACACCCCTTTTTTGGTGTGGGATAAACACCGGATTACATGTTATAGCTCACATTGTCTCAATTTCAGTTAAGGCTAATTCCCCACAAGTAAGAATGAACTAAGGTTACTTCAAGTAGTTTCACATATGAGTTCCAAGGTCTTAAAGATGAAGTTAGCTTGCATTGACCATGATTTATGATTTATGTTTTAGAACTCTTTCATATTATGTTTTAGCTCGGTCAATTGCATGTCATGAAATGAAATGTCCCTTTTAGCATGATTTAAATGTTTTATGCATGGTTATCATAATTGGTACATTGTTTTGTACTAACGTATACTCTTGCCTACATTTTTCCTAAATGTAGGGTCCGATATTCATGGTGCTTAGTTTCGTGGCTAGTGGGTGATTTGATTGATTTCCGAGCTTTGGTGAGTCCTCATACTTTGAGGACAAACTTCATTGTTTTCACTTTCTTTCATATATTTTCTCTTTTGGACATGATGTATGGCCTAGGCCTGATTGCATTCTATTTTATTAGATGGCTATGTTGAGATAAGAGTTTGGACTGCCGCTTTTCGTTTCTAATATGTTTTGGAATTTGACAATTGTTTTACACTTATTGTTCTATTTCTTAGGTTATTAGGACTAAGTGATTTGTATGGAGTCCTTCGGGTTTCTATACGCCATGTTACATCTAGGGGGTACCCCTAGGTCGTGACAACTTGTTTGTGAGAGCACAAGGTTTAGATTAGTCCTAGGATGTCTCATAAGCCACGTCTAGTAGAGTCTTGTTTATGAGTGCGAAGCACCACATTTATGAATAAGAGGCTACAAAATGATTAGTAAACTCCACTTCTTCAATTACTCTTCAGTTGTGCGATAGAGTTTAACTCTATAAAGTCTCTCTCCTAATCCTTACAATATGTTCTTCAGGATATGACTACCTGAAGAGCTTATGCTAGAAGGAATGTAAGGGAGAATGTGGAACAAGAAGCTCCTCCCCATGCTCCTCAAGTTTCGGCCGATCCCTAGGCCGAGCATGTTTGTAATGCGTAGTTTAGGGCCACTTTTGAAGTGTTGGCTCAGGTGGTGACGTCCCAAGCCAATAGGGAGGTTGTGGTTCCCGCGAGCTCAAATGTGAATTCGGCGGCTTCATGAGTGAGGGACTTCACAAGAATGAATCCTCCATATTTTCATGGTTCAAAGGTTGAGGAAGATTCTCAAGAGTTTATCGATGAGGTTGATAAGGTGTTGATGATCATGGTAGTTACGCCGCTGGAAAAGGCAGAGTTGGCCTCTTACCAATTGAAAGGTGTGGATCAAATATGGTATAACCAATGGAAATAAGGGAGATCGGAAGATGCGGGTCCTCTTTATTGGGAGAAGTTTATGGCCGCATTTCTTGATAGGTTCTTTCCCCTTGAGATGAGGGAGGCAATGGTGCTAGAGTTCATTAACCTTCGAACAGGGAGTATCTGTGTGAGGGAATATACTCTAAAGTACACTCAATTGTCTAAGTATGCTCCATCAATGGTTGCCGATTCAAGGGCTAAGATGAGTAAGTTTGTGTCGGGTGTGTACGAAACAGTGGTTAAAGAGTGCCAAACTGCAATGCTAATTCATGATATGACATATCTTCTCTCATGGTACATGCACAACAAATTGAGGAGGAAAAACTCAAAAAGGTGTAGGTAGGCAAAAAAAGCTAAGATCGGGGATGATAATTTCTCTAACAAAATGTCTGATAGACAAGGTCGTCCAAGATTCCGACAATGGTTTTTCGGTCAAGGTTCCTCCAATGCTCCTACAAAGTTCAACCGAGATAGGATGTCTAACCGTAAGCCTCAAGGAGGAAATGGTAGTGGACCATCATTGCCTAGGTCTAATTGTACTAAGTGATGAAAGAAGCACAATGGTAGGTGTCTTTGCCGACATGGATGGTTGTGGTAAAAGTGGTCACAAAATGAGGGATTGCTCAATGCTTACCACTAAGGGAAGAGAGGGCAAGCAAGCTACTCCTAGTGGTTCGGGTTCCAATGCTTCTAAGAAAATCCACTTTTATACTCTTTAGACTAGAAGTGAACAAGAGAATTCTCCAGATGTGGTTACCGGTATATTGAAAGTTTTCCAACTTGATGTTTATGCTTTACCTGATCCCGCTGCTACATTGTAGTTTGTGACGCCATATGTGGCTATGACGTGTGATGTGCTCCCCGATGTGTTGTTAGATCCTTTTTATTTCACTACTCTTGTTTGTGATTCTGTGGTGGCGAAGAGGGTCTATAGAAAGTTTCGTGTTTCCTTGTCCCATAGAGTTATTATTGTTCACTTGGTAGAGCTTGATATGTTAGATTTTGATGCTATCTTGGGTATGGATTGGCTGCATTCTTGTTATGCTTCTATTCATTATAGAACTCGTGTAGTCAAGTTTCAGTTCCCGAATGAGCCTATCCTAGAGTTGACGGGGGCAAATTCTATGCCTAAGGGTCAGTTTGTTTCTTATCTTAAAGCTAGAAAGAAGATTTTTCTAAGGGTTGCTTTTAGCATCTGGTAAGGGTAAGGGATGTAGTTTCTGAAACCCCTTCTCTCGAGTCAGTTCCCATTATCAATGACTTCCGCCTTTTGTTTATAAAATGTTTTGGACTTGGACTATTGTTTTACTCTTATTGTTCTATTTCTTATGTTATGAGGACTACATGGCTTGTATGGAGTCCTTTGGGGTTCTATACGCCATGTTACATCTAGGGGGTACCCTTGGGTCGTGACATAGTATCCCCAGGACGTCAGTAGGAATAAATAAGTACTGGTATGTATGGACGAAAGTAGAATCATTAGTAATTTCTGTTGAAATTGTAATAGAGATGCCACTCGAAACTTAAACTCAAATAATCTCCATGACTGACATTTGACCTCCTACTATTCAAATATGCATGGTATGTTGTGTAATCATATGTATATATATATATATGCGAAGGCATGACATATAAAACAAATGCTTAGTAGTGGTGGTGCCTCCCGGTAGATAACTGACACCATATTCGCCAATTTGTGGCCATCTATGTCTCAAACTTATCAATATAGGCAATAGGCCACATACCTTCCGAAGTAGCTCAGGATTAGAATGCATAGCATGTCATATCATGGATTCATAATGCATATATGTTACCGTAATCATGTTGCCAATCTTGGCCCGTTTCTACACTTTTTCTTATAATCCCGTAATCACATTCGTATAACATGTAAATGTCTCATGGAAACTCATATGTTTTGCCGAATAAATTTGAAAACTTAACTCGAGTTTTAGAAAGATAACTTAACCCTAAAGATGTTAATACAATGCTAGGTGCTTCACTTAGTTCCTATACTTGGTTTCTAGATAATTTATAAAAGAAAGTATTTCGAAAAGCAAGTGTTTTAATACTTAAAACATATAAGTTTTATTTGAGAGTTGTGAAAATCGTGTGGTACTTTAAAGATATTTCAAAATACACTTTAGCGAGGAAGAGGACTAGTTGCAAATACTAAATGTATCCCATAATATTTTCAAGTCACACCCCCCAAAGAAGAATATGAATTCATACATATGGATATATAGTCAAGGAAGACAATAAAATGATATGTAGATGTTGAATACCCTTTTTATCCGAACAAGCGGAATATCAACATAATAGAATCAAGAAAATAATTCAGTTGCAATCCCAATGCTACAAAAGGTCTTTCTAGAAATATAATAGTAAAATATCGCATTTGGCATTTTAGGAATTTCTAGGAGGTGTGCTAAAAGGAAGGACAAAGCTTTGGCCTAATATACCTTACCTATGAATGCATGAGTGCCTATAGTTTCTTCAAGAAAGTTATTCCTTACGTCCTAATATTTTCAAAATCTATATATACACAACTCATACCCACCTATAACATGTTTATAATTGATCTTAAATTGGCAGATTTTCCATCTGGTCCTAACATGACGAAATATCCGTAGAACTTCTTGAAAACAATCATAAAAGAGTCCTGAGATGATTACCTCAGAAAATCAAGTGTAAACCTTGAAGAAACACCAATAACTACCAAGTTATATCTTCAAAAACTAGCTCAAAACGCAACTAATAGAAGGGGGAAATTATTGCCACTTGTAGAGATTACATTTCTAGGCAAGGGGGCAACTTTTAATGGTAGAAATCGCCAAAAACAAACCTTGATCATCCAAGAACTCCATTAGAACCCTTTCTAAAGCTTTCTTTCTGGTTAGGAACTAGAAAAAAATGTTTTTATCGGTTAAAATACCGAATAGCCTACATACCATATTTTTTTACCAGACCCAGCTTTCGCCCAGATAGACCGCAGTAGAATACTCACAACTTTTTACTCCGAAGTCGGTTTGATGTAAAGTTTTGATCATTGAAAACAAGACGGGTAAAATATATATATTTGATAGACGGTGGGAATTTTAATTCCATATATATTGGGAGAAATTATCCAAGACATTTGACCTGATGTTTCGAAGTTTTTATTAGAGAAACGTACGACAACTTTTGCCGACCTTTGTTTCACTAATTTTGTTAACTTCAAAAACTCTAAATACGACAATTGTGGTATTATAATACATCATAAATTATTATTCTTAGAATATTAGATACTCATAGGCTTATCTGGGAGGTATGGGTTGATATAAACCTTTTGAATGGGTGCAGTTCTTCATGAGCAATTTATTTAAACCAAAACATCTTCGAGGGATTCCTTTGACCTAAAACGTTAGTTTATTCCTTGATATTGCCACTCATTTGCAATCATATTCTCCAATATGTACTATACCAAGTTATAACGACCCGAGAGCACCCCCTAGTCATTACCGGAGTATTCGACCTCAAAGAGGTCTTATACAAGCCCTTAGCATACGTCATAGCATGTATCATAGAATAAAATCACGGAAAATTTAAAAATTTTACTTTGGAAGTTCAACTTCATTTCATATATGAAAAATAGAATCTAACTTCGTCACAATGTACCATCTAGATATAGAAGTATAAAAAATGGGACTTAGCCCTTACATCAATAAGAAGTATAGAAATAGGAAAGTACAACAATGTCTTTCAACATAAGCAAAGAACTAAACATAGAAGCTAGATCATAGGGTCTTGTCCTCGGACTTGAGGACTCACCAACTTGGGGAAGCAACTCCAAGTGTTTTGAGAAGTAAGCTTGAATCCTCAACGGCCCGAACCTAAATGTTTGGGGAAAAGGGAGAAAATATGGGTTAGTACAACACACGTACTAAGTATGGCTACTATGCATAAAAACCATTAAAACATGCATAAAAGGACATTTAGTCAAAACATGCTTTTTACCAAGTAAATCCAATATGCACACAAAGTAAGCATCATAGTCCAAACCAACATAATATCACACTACAAGAAATAGGACATTTAGTGGCATCAATTAGTGGCGACAATAATAGTTGCCACAATAAATGTTTCTATTATAGCGACCTTCTAAGCTGTTACAAGAAATATTTTTGTAGTGGCGACTCTTATTGGGTCGCCACTAAAGTTTGCAACAAAAAGATGAAATTTTCTTTCCCGCCTGGAATAAATTTTGGCTTCAATCTATTTGTAGCAGGTCTCAAAAAGTCGCCTCTATACTAAATTTTGTGGCGACTAGGTCGCCACAATACTGATTAAGAAAAATGAAATATATTTAAAAAGCAAAACTGAAGCGCACTTTGTATATTATTATTTTCATCTCTCTGTGAAATCTTGCCTCTCTCTACACACAATCACCAAACCCATAAACCTAAACTACAGAAAACTCATTTCTGTATCCTGCACAAAATTATGGTGTAAAGCTATTAATCTAATCACCTATTCTATCAGGTACTATATCATATGCTCTACTCTAAAGTTCAGCCCTAAACTCTATTAAATCGCTAACTTCTTTACCCATTTGAAATTAGAGTGGTTGTTTCATTGATTTCACCTTTGTATTCTTCGATTTAACCTCTTATTTCTTTACCCATTTAAAATTCTACAGGAATACTGAGAATTTGGCACAAGAAACTGTATAACATTCACCTTTGGCATCCAACAAAATTGAGTAAGCTGAAACTTTGATTTCTAATGTGTATACATTTTGGTATTTTTATTATGAATTTTAGTTGGTATTATTTTTTTTGGCTGAAACTTTCATTTAATTTTTTTAGTTTTGTGCTAAGAATTTTGGGTCCTATTTTCATATTGAACGTGATGGATGTAGTTTTTGTGCATTTTAATTTGATAAATCTTGTTTGAAGATATTAGGCCCAGTGTGGAGATTGAAAAATGTTCATTCTTTGATTCTTAACTTTTTGTTAAGTGCTGAATTTTTTTTGTCTAATTTTATGTTTTGTGCTCTTCATCTTCATAAAATTGTTGCTATCTAAAGAATAACATATTCTTATTTTATGTTGTATATAATATCAATTGTGGAATGAACTATTAACCTCAGCCCAGAGTGAAATTCTTATGGAATACTGAGATTATAGAATCCCATTAGTAGTCTTTGTGAATCAAAAGATGGTATCTATAAAATATGTTATATTTGTTAAACGGTGAAGGCATATATGCTCTATTTTGTTGATAAGGAATATATAAGTTCTAGATCGCAAAGTTGAAGGGTATTTTTCCTTTTACATGTAGCATTTTTACAGTGGCGAATTCAAATGTGTTGTTCATAGGTTTGGTAGAACCTAGAGTTTCAAAATCAAATTACATTGATTCCACAAATCGCAAAGAAGTACGCAACGAGGAAGTAAAGTTGTCTAGAAATCTTTGTTTCCCTAGTCCACCTTGTAATTGTAATACTCAACATGTCACTACTTTGGTTCAGAAGGTAATCATTGGTTCCTAAATTTCTTTATTTCCACAATCATTATGACTTTTCATTTCCATTACTTCATCCATAATTACTTGAATGATACATTACACAACTCCACTCTTATGATTAGAACACCACTATGTCTAATGCTCAATCTTCATTGCACAAATAAGAACAACGGGGAATACATAGTGGTACTGGTAAGAATTGTAGTGATATCTAAAACTGCAAAAAAAAATAATCCTATTCACAAGGGCAAGGTATAGTGATCGGCAACCTCAAACTACAAAACAAATTGCTTTTTGAGGCTTAACGACTCTGTTTTTATGTACAGTTAAGCTACAACTAAGAAACTAGCAGTACTTATTTGATGTATTGTCAAGCCCAATTAGTGTCAACCAGCCCAGGTATGAGATCAATGCCTCAAGCAAAGTACATGTACGTGTTCGTGTTCTCCAAGTTGTCTCTAGTGATAAGATCTTTGATCCTTAGTTCACATCCCTTCTGAAGAAGAATCATTAAATTCTTTCGGTGAATCTTCAGTTATGGGACTTTGGTAGATTAGACAACAACACCTGTGACAGAGACTTAACTAGAGCTATGTCTTATTATTGAGTAACTGATTAAACTAGAAGCATACCTGATTATCCTAAGTTTTCAGAGAAGTTAAAAAACTCACAACTTTTATCTCCAATAATTCAAAAAATGGATCATAAGTAGCAATTCAACTTATACTTACATCAATTGTAACCATCAATGACCTAATGATTGAGACATTCAATTAACAATTTTATGTGATTATGTAGAAAATGATAGGAATGGGACGAGGTCGAAGTGGAAAGGGTCGTGGACGAGGAAATATCGAAGGCAGGGCTAACAACCCATCATTAATGCCTACTCTTAATCAATCTTCATTGCCACATTCACGCCCGATCACAATTCGTGAACTAGGTCAGAGGACCTCTGTAGATACACAATTATCAATGAATGTGGAAGATAGTATGCATCCCTCTTCAATGAATGTAAACAATGGCAGAGGTTAGTTTTCTTGCGTCTCTCTACTTCATCTCTTTATCTATTTTTATTCTTTGTATATTTGAAATATCATAAATATATATTTTTTTCTTCTGCAGCTTTAGTTTTGTAATATTAGGATGTGTCCTCATATTGTGTGGTTATCAGATTTTCGAACTCGACTTCATCCGTATAAACTTACTTTACTCGAAAACCTGCCATTCATTTACGATAGGTGACTATTTTTCTCCAAAGTCAGTAGTAATCCTCAAGCAAATCTGGAGTTAAATAAATCTTATAAACCATCAGTGTACTAGTTGTTTTTCTCATGTTGTTTGTGGCTGATAATGCACTTTAGTGTAGTTGTTTGTATGTTGATTTAGTTTTGTGAGAAACTTTATGATGTCTTAAATTTTTGATGTAATTTTTGGCTACTTGTTTTAATCTTTTGGAGAAACGAGCTGACAGTAGAAGGGACAAAGATATGTATTCATGTCCTTTTACTAATGTACTCTCAACCTCTTTTCAACTTTAATATTTCTTCCCATCACAACTTCTTGTAGCATTACAAAAAAGAGGGGTAGGGGATCGTATAAATCTATGAAGGTGGATATGAAGACCAAGTATGGGGGTAAAATTATAGTTGACATTCCTGATGATATTGATAGAGTTGTAGGTGAAGGGGCTAGGGATATTGTCAATTACTGTGGATTGGTAGTGAGAATCACTGTCTCATTTTTAGATGGTGACTGGCCAACCATTTTTGCCAAACATGGACAAACAATGTGGTTGAAGGTGAAGGTATTAAGTTAACTTTAATGTTAAATTGACTTTCAAATCACATCTTTATTAATGTTAAGACAAAATATACAATTTTACATGTGAGTTTAGGACAAATTTGAAGTTGGTAGAGGCAGGCAAGAAAGTGTGTTGCAAGCTTTTGCAATTAGCACAACACAAAGGCTCTTTAGAGCATGGAAGACTCGATTACACAAGGAATACCTTCTCTATAACACTGATGAGGAAAGACTGTCACATCGTCCAGAAAGTGTTTCACCCGTGGATTGGGAATATCTGGTTTCATATTTTGGAAGTACAAAATTTAAGGTAACTTGATAAAATAATGTCTGATGAATTACTAATTAAACATTATATCTTATTCTATTATATTTATTGCAGTCTGTAAGTGCAAAAAATAAATCAAACAGGGAAAAACAAACAACTAAGCATTCGTGTGGCTCTAAATCCTTTGTAGAAGTTGAAGAATCCACGGTAAAATTCTGTTAACCCTATTTTCATTGTCATAATGTTTAAGTAGTGCTAGTTTTTAAATATAATTTCACTACAGAAAGATCCCCAAACTGGGAAAAAGGCGACAGTGGATATAGTTTGGGAGCTCCAACACACACGTAAGAATGATAAAGGAGAATTGTTATGGTCGGATCCACAATCACAAGAAGTTCATGTAATTTTCATTCATCATTACCTTTATTATATTTATATATGTTATCTATTATTGTAAATAGTTACACATAATCGCAGGGCCGTATTCAAGCTCTTGTTACTGATCAACAACAACTCAAAGAAAATGCGAATCCAATGACTGGAGATGAGATTTTAGCTACTGTACTTGGAGAGAGAACAGGCTACATTCGCGGAAAAGGCTATGAAAAGAGGCCTCCTAGAAAGAACCACATGCAACAAGCATATGTTGAAGCTAGTGTGTCTTCTGCTATGACAAATGTTCGGCAAGAGATGCAAACTGAGATGGATCATAAATTACAAGAAGAACGAGAAAAAAATCGTGAAGAAATGGATAGAATATTCCAAGAGCAGATGAGAGAAGAAGTGGACAAAAGAATAACAGAACAAATGGCTGATATAATGTCTAGAATGCAACAGGTGATGAATTATTATCTTTATACATTTTTTATTTATTTTTTATCTACACTTTTTGACTCCATTGGGGAGGTGGAAATGAGAGTGATTTACTTCTTCATATCAATAACTCTTACAAATGGTGGTCTGACTTCTTAAAATGTCTTATGTTTCATAACTTCTTCATATTAATAACTATGAAAAGGATTTTTTGAGAATTCCTGTAGGAGCTCATTACATGTTAATTCGTTAGTTGCATAAGAATGTGTTGATAACAACTCAAAATAGAAAGCACGCACAAAGAAAGACACGAGAAAAGAATAGGATATAAATAACTTGACTTCTAACCACAACATCTTAGACAATCAGTATTTAAGAGAAGCTAGCTGACAAATTCATTTTCCTGAACCTTTCTTTTTATGTTGTACAAATTTATGATTAAATTGATTCTCTGCCTTTGCATATTATTGGACTACTGAATATTGATAGATGAAATCTTAATCTTTTCTGCTCAAGAAAAGAAGATCAAAATTGATAGTTTATGATTTACCTTAGGCCTATCTCATTAGCTTTACTTGACACCTTCTTTTGCAACCAATTTTTTTTTAGCAGTAGCTATTTTTTAAATTACTTCTTGTTTAATTCTCAATTATAATATAGGGCTGGACCTAGTTTATTTTTTGGTAGCAGTAACTAGTAATTATATGAACTCTTCATGACTTTGAGTAACAACTAATGATCAGATAGGTTTGACTTTGACTTTTGGAGATATTATTTTTCATGAATCTGATGTTGGTTTGCTATTAAATAATTAAAAGAGATGAGGGAAGCTTTACATTATTATTTTCTTATTTTAATATAAATCAGCAGTATGTTATTGAAGTAATTCTTTTTTAATTTCAGGGACAAGCTGCTTAGCAGGAGAATGATTGTGAAGGAGTCTAAAGTTATTTTCTGATACTCTTAGAAGTTATTTTGTGATTCTCTTAGAAGTTATTTTGTGATCTCTTAGAAGTTACTTTATGATTCTCTTTTTGTGTATTTAAAATGATAAAATATTATGATGAGACTTATATACAATGGTCCTCATGAATTATGTAGTGATGTCTACTTTATTTTATGACTTATTAATGAAAAGTTCATAACTTTTGAGATATGATTGAACTAGAGTGGTTGGTCAACTATGACAAAAATTAGTACTGTGGTACAATTAGTTATTGGGTAACTATTATGAAATATTTTTGATTAAAAAAAAATAGAAGTTGATATTAGTTGCGACAATAGTTGCCACAAAAACTATGTATGCATAATACATGTACATATTAGTGGCAATGTATTGTCGCCACTAAAGGATTTATTTGTGGCGACAAGAACTGCCACCATAAAATCAAACTTTTGAGGCGATGACGTACGACACTAATACATATTGGTAGTGATACTGGTCGCCACCAAACATTTTGTTTTTGTGGCGACCCTTTGTTTGGTGGGATTTCTGGGTGTTTTCATGGCAATTTTAATATCTTTTGTGGCGACTTTTCTCGCAGCAACAAGTTATTTGTTGCACGATATCGCAACAACCTTACATAGTCGCGATGAAAGGGTATCAGCCACTGAGTTTTTCTTTACGACCTTTGAGTCGCATCAAAAGGTCATTTCGTGGCGACTTTTAAAGCATAAGGTCGCCACTAAATATCTTATTTCTTGTAGTGTCATCCCAACATGTAGACAATCCAAGCAATACTAGTACAATGCAAAGAATAGAACCCCATGACCCTATTCAAAGCCAAGTATCACATTAAGCAACCTACTTCATGCATACATTCATAAGATCATATTTCATCATAACTTACCATATTCATAATGATCATACATAACATAGCTTCAACATACATAAGTCATAATCATCATA
>JAJOOR010016492.1:0-35671 GCA_036250505.1 Solanum acaule
TCATACATTTCTTTTAATATTGCCAGCTCTTTTTCTAGTTCTATTATTTTAGTATTTTTTACCTCTTCTAATTGTTGTACTTCCTTTTTTGCTTGTTGTTTTATTCTTTCGATTTCCGTCTTTCTATCTATTTCTTCATTTCCCCTTGGGATCATTCATCCTCGAATGACGGCTAGTCTGAGAATGGAAAGGGGTTACTCTTACTTTATTCAAGTCTAACTCGGAATCACAAAGTACTTAACATAGGGTGATTATTCTGATGTAAATCACAAGATTTGGGTTCTATAACTATGTAGGAAATCTCATCCCAAGAACTCCTTATCACTACATTCAGCTACCCTTGAGCTCATATCACGAAACACCTAATGTATTACATATTTTCCACATGTTAAAAACACCAAATTCATGCTTAGAACCTTAACCACTTCATAGACTCCTACTAACCCACTTTCCAAGTACTTTTGATCCTCTTATCATTTCTACCAACTAAACTTTCATGCATTACCACAAGGAAGCTGACTTAGTACTCATTGTAAAACCTTATTTCTTTCTTCCTCCACATTCATAACCTTAGATGGAATAAACACACCCTATTGTACTCTATATAAGAAGGTACTAAGACTCATTCTAATACCTTATTCTAAGATGCTTCTATTAATCTCTTCTCATTGGATTATAAGACCGCTTCATCTAACTCTTAAGGAAAAATAATACTTACATCAACTTATTCCACATTGATAGCTCAAATATACTATCCAGGAACACATGGAAAATCATTGACTTAATTGGAACCTCATCTAATTACATACAATCTCGGGTATACCTCATAATGCTCTTGTTACTCATATGACTTAGCCACACTTCACTACCCTTAACTAGAAGTTAGAATCCCAAACTTGCACCACTCACATTCATTGCAACTAATATCTTAATTCCTCTTCTACTCTTGACAAACTTACCAGATCAAATCTCAAGACTAACATCATCACCCTCATGTTGCCATTCTTTTGATCACGACGCTCATCTCAAAGTCAAGCTTAATGTTTATTACTAAACCAGGATATCAATATGATTTCTTGCTTACTATACTAACTTACTACCACTAGATAAAATTTAAGAAACCCTTGCCCACTAAAACCTCATGACAAATAGTCAATCTTTATCTCTCAGACTTCATGCTTACAATTTACCGTCACATTTCCTTTCACAACTTAAGTACTATTTACCTAATCTGTATACATCATTTCCTAATAAATTCTGTAACCCTCTAAATATTATAGGCTCTTCCTCAAAATCATAAGTCTGGCTTAGATCTATCACCTCATTAATACTCTTTCTCTTCTATTCAACACATACACTTGGTCGTTACTAACACAATGACACATCATCATAAATTCCTTTCTAGTTAAAGTATAATCTAACTCATCCTAACTTGCAAATCTTACTATACCTCCTATCGTGCAATCTTTTTAAACACATCACTCCTTAGTCTACCCATAAGGGAAAACTCCTCATTAATAACTTACTAGGTGCATTACTATAGTAACATAGCTTGCCAAAACACCATCTCACTTTCTTAGATTACTGAACCTCTGCATACTTTCCTCTAACTCTGGGCACTTTCACTAACACTGCTCATAATATCGTAACTCATGCTACTTTTTCGGGTGAAAATATACCCAAGCTCTACAACACATTTCCTCATAAAGATCTCAATTGGAACAAGGTTTAGAGAACATAGTAAATCTGGCTTTTAGCTTGAATGCACGATTCATATGAACATGAGTGCATTCCTTTGAAATTCAACACTTAACTCATTCATGGGCTTCTCTCAAGCCCTTCTAGAGTATCATGACTTCCTCAAGACATTTGCTAAGAATAACTCATCTATAAGGATCTTGGGATTTACTTTTCAACCACCTTTAGTATGAGGGGTAGTCGAATGGATATGAGGAAAGCACGAGTTTGAATAAATTCCTTATGGCACAGTTCTACTTCACGAGTTAGAGTATGAAAAAAGGGAAGCTTTTCTTAAATGTCTGTAGTCCCTTATTTATAGAAGCTGGGCCCTCACAACCATAAACAAGATCCTACCAACACGGCTTCATAGAGACCCTAGGACACTTGAACTATGTGCTCTGATACCATGTTTGACATGACCCGAGCCTACACCATGGACGTGGCCGACACTCAAGAAACATTGCTAGTCCCGAAGCAAACCCTTATCCTGGCTAACTACAAGCGGAAGACTAACTAAAGCACACATAAACATTAAATTGAAAGAAACGTTTAAAAATAGTTTGTTGAATCTCAAAACTTTGCTAAATATACTTAGATGAAACATAAGTTTTAAATAAAATATCTGAAACTAAAAGACTTTCCAAAACTGTCTATCTATGAAGCCTCTACTATTAAGGAAGGATGTCTGGACAAGACCCACGACACCTCAAAACTACTAACTGGAAAGTAATTGTGAAGTCCTTTGGAATACAAGGAGGCTCACCAAAGCTAACTCGAGTGTAGAGTGATCTCAATGAAGCACATATTGATAATCATGAACACCTATATTTGCATCATAAAAGGATACATGTCGAATGACATCAGTACATGGAATGTATGAAAATGTAATATGGCTGAGTAACAAATAACTGAACTGAATGACTGAAAGCAACTTAACTGAATCAATACATGAATCTGAAGTTAAAACCATTTAAGCTTTACAATAAAATATACAATGAAAGCAACATGAAAATAATATACTTTACTTGTGGGGAGTTTCTCTAACCGACAACCATTACCATGAGCCTAGCAATGATACAATGTCCCGCAACACGTTGCAAGGGCCCACCCTATACCTTGCCGGTGAATAGGATGATATCATGACTATGGATCCATCTAATTTTCCTTCTCAAAGGCATTGAGGAGTCGCATGAAAAATCAATGTTATCCTATCCTACGCTAGCTATGTAGTTTTGTGGGACTTCCGAATCATAAAATACTCTAACCCAACTCGGTGCTCGATACTACTCCCAAAATAATTAACTTAAATTTGTTCTCAATTCACCCATTACAAAGAATGGACTTCTTACATACTTGAAATACTTTTCAAAACATGAGACATGTTTATCTTCTTGAAACATCCACTTATGAACTTATCTTTCAAGTCCAATAACCAACATAGATACATATGTATATGTACATATATATATATATGAATAAAATAACATTCAAAACGCTTAAGTCTTTATGAAATAGAACCTTTAAACTTTTCCTCAAAACTCAATTTGAAACATAATGATTGGCTTTCAAAGACTCTCTAGACTTATAACTTAATTCGTAGGGTTCATGCAGAATTATGGACATGAATGACTCACCTTGAGGACCTCAATAACCATATAGAAACTCAAGAATACAACTCTTTCTCAAAACTCATCTTTACTTCCTAAAAAAACTCAGTTTAAAACTCAAGAGTTGGCTTTAAAAAGCTTCGCAAAATTTATAACTCAATTCATAGGGTTCATGCGGAATCAAGGACATGAACGACTGAACTCAAGAATGTTAATGCATAACATATAGCAATTCAATAATTAGGAGTAGAATTTCAAAAAGAAATTGGAACTCGAGAACTCAAACTTAACTCATCTCAAGAATACTCAAATCTAGGGGTAGAATCCTAGATTACTTTTTTACTGATTTTAAAAGTAGATGTAGGGTGTGAGGATGAACTAGTCCTACACTATGATAGCCTTACATTCCTAAAAGAACAAGGTTCTTGAAGAATATTGAAGAATCTTGAAAAAGAACTTGATTAGATGCCTTGAAACCCTAACTTGAAGGAGAACAATCAAGAAAACCTTTCTTGAGATTCTTGAATTAGTTTCTTGAAATCTCTATGAACAAGAATTATGATTTTCACTAGTGATACATAATTGCATGGAGGAAGTTGAGTTGGAAAAAATGGAATTCTTGGAGAAAAACTTAACCTAAAGAAAAATCTTTAAAAAAATGGAAAGAATTTTGAATGGAGTCTTTTACTTTGATTTTTTTTCCTTAGGGTTTTGCATTCAGGTTTGAGAGAGAAGAGAATGATGGAAAGATGAAAATGTGTTTGTTTTGAGCCTTATATTAGTCAAGAAATTCATTTAGGATTTTCTTGGCGGTAAAAAGACAAAAAGACCCTTTTTAATGTTTTTCTTTAAGCTAATTCATCACTGCACTGTAACAGTTACTAAAATGGTCATAATTTTTTACTCAGAAATTGGATTGACGCTAAATTGGTGGCGTTTGAAACTAGATTCAAATACCTCTAATTCGATAGGTTGTGGTGACGTAACTTTTTATATTCTAAGAGATATGGTTATTTGTAGTTGACCTAAGTAGAATCTTACATTAAAACTTAGTCGATAAGGAAACTTTCAACTCTACTTTGTGCTAGGGGATTCTAGTGACCATAATTCATATCCAAATCATTCCCATACTAAAGAATGTACCTTTACACATATGGGTAATTTATGAATCACCCGATATGACCCTACAAGTAAATGAAGAATGGTTCGAGTCTTAACTTAGAAATTTTTGGGGTGTTACAAAATGGGGATGTAGACCAATTTAGAGATGATGGAATAGATCCATAGCTTTCACGTGTTAGATTTAGACCTAAGGGGGAGATGATAAGATGAAAAATCAAGTCAAGTGTTGAGAATAAGATATCAATGAGTTCAAAAGACTATGGGATATATCTTTTCAGAGGTCCTTTTAGTAGTGGAGTGATGTTAGAAGAAGATTAATGATCTTATCGTGATAATGATGGTGTGATAATCCCATCCAAGGTTATAAATGTGGAGGAAGAGGAGGATGAGGTTTTACTATGAGAAATAGTTAATTGGGAACCCTTAGTTGGTTCCGAGTAGTAATACGGGAAATTCTAGTTGGTATGGCAAAGATGATGAGAGAATGAGAACTTCTTAAGGAGCTGGTTAGTAGGAGGCCATGGAATTGTTAGAGTACTATGCTTGAATGTGGTGTTGTTAAACATTATGTGGTTCTTGATATGAGCCTAATGTTGATTAAATGTGGTGGTAAAGAGTAATATTCTTGGGATGTGATTCTATCTAGAGAGGTATAGAACCCGAACCTTGGGATTTTGGTTAAGCTTGAATAGACTCAGACCTTGGTAAGAGAAGTCATGTACCCTTGTGGAAGCTTTGAGTTGCAGCTAATGAGGTATGGTAATAAGGAAAGAAGAGCGTGGTTGAGGAGTGTTGCTAAGCTTAACAACTAGCAGTCATATTACCCCAGACAAGGTATTCCTATTCTTACTTCATGCCCAGACTTCCTTTGTTTCAGATAAGGTAACTTCAGAGAGAGCGTGACTATATTCACAACATCATTGTTCTTGACTTAGTTGCTATAGAAAGTCCAAACTCTTTGTATGAATCAGTCTATGTTAGTAGGCAAGTTCATGAGTCAGAAGAGATAGTAAGAGTAACCCTGATCCATACCCAGTCCTGTCGTCATTCGAGAACGAATGATCCCAAGGGAGAGATAATGTAACACCCCAAAATATTTTGAGCTAAGACTCGAACCATTCTTCATTATGAGTAAGATTTACCGAGGAATTTAAATTTTCTTAGGTGTCAAGGTCACTAGATGCAGCACCTCGAGTTCCAAAAAGAACTGAAGAGAAATTCATTCAAGTCATTCGTAAGTTCTTTTAAGTTTTGGGTCAATTTCAAACGAGCATAACTTTGAGCACATAATGCGTAAGGTGGCACATGAGGTATCAAAACGAAGATCTTTGAGTCCTCTTTTCAACACCATCGAGTTTGATAAATTTTGAGTTTGGATGAGGGAGATAAGCCCGTTTGAGTTCAGCCTATCCAATTAAGAAAATTCATCTGAAATAATGAGGGGTATTTTGGTCTTTTCTTTACCCCATTAGCCTTAACCGTTATTGATATGAGCCCAATGTTGATTAAATCTGGTGGTAAAAGGTAATATTCTTGGGATGAGATTCCCTATAGAGAGGGATAGAACCCGAACCTTAGGATTTGGGTTAAGCTTGAATAGACTCAGACCTTGGTAAGAGAAGTCATGTACCCTTGTGGAAGCAATGAGTTGCAGCCAATGAAGTATGGTAATGAGGAAAGAAGAGCATGGTTCAGGAGTGTTGCTAAGCTTAACACCTACCAGTCACATTACCCCAGGCAAGGTAATCCTATTCTTACTTCATGCCCAGATTTTCTTTGTTTCAGATAAGGTAACTTTAGAAAGAGTGTGACTATGTTCACAACAACATCATTCTTGACTTAGGTGCTATAGAAAGTCCCAACTCTTGGTATGAATCAGTTCAGCCTATGTTAGTAGGCAAGTTCATGAGTTAGAAGAGATAGTAAGAGTAACCCCGATCCATACCTAGTCCAGCCATCATTCGAGGGCGAATGATCCCAAGGGCGAGATAATGTAACACCCAAAATATTTTGAGCTAAGACTCAAACCATTCTTCGTTATAAGTAAGATTTTACTGAGGAATTTAAATTTTCTTTGGTGACAAGTTCACTAGATGTAGCACCTCGAGTTCCAAAAAGAACTAAAGAGAAATTCATTCAAATCATTCGTAAGTTCTTTTAAGTTTTGGTTCAAATTCAAACTACCATAACTTTCAGCACATAATGAGTTAGGTGGCCCATGAGGTATCAAATCGAAGATCTTTAAGTCCTCTTTATAACGCCACTGAGGTTGCTAAATTCTGAGTTCAGATGTAGAAGATGTGTCCGTTTGAGTTCAGCCTGTTCGATTAAGGAAATTCATATGAATTAATGAGGGTAGTTTGGTTTTTTCCTTACACCATTAGCCTAAAACGTTCTTGATATGAGCCCAATGTTGATTAAATGTGGTGGTAAAGAGTAATATTCTTGGGATAAAATCCCCAATAGAGAGGTATAAAACTCGAACCTTGGGATTTGGTTTAAGCTTGAATAGACTCAAGAGGCCTTGGTAAGAGAAGTCATGTACCCTTGTGGAAGTTATGAGTTGCTGCCAATAAGGTATGGTAATAAGGAAAAAAGAGCATGGTTGAGGAGTGTTGCTAAGCTTAACAACTAGCAGTCACATTACCCCAGGCAAGGTATTACTATTCTTACTTCATGCCCAAACTTCCTTTATTTCAGATAAGGTAACTTCAGAGAGAGTGTGACTATGTTCACAATAGCATCGCTCTTGACTTAGGTGCTATAGGAAGTCCAAACTATTGGTATGAATCAGTTCAGCCTATGTTAGTAGGCAAGTTCATGAGTCAGAAGAGATAGTAATAATAACCCCGATCCATACCCAGTCCAGCCATCATTCGAGGACGAATGATCCCAAGGGTGAGATAATGTAACACCCCAATTTTTTTTAGTTAAGACTCGAACCATTCTTCGTTATGAGTAAGATTTTACCGAGAAATTTAAATTTTCTTAGGTTTCAAGGTCACTAGATGTAGCACCTCGAGTTCTCAAAAGAACTAAAGAGAAATCCATTCAAGTCATTCGTAAGTTCTTTTAAGTTTTTGGTAAAATTTAAACGAGCATAACTTTTAGCACATAATGCGTTATCTGGCCCATGAGGTATCAAATCGAAGATCTCTGAGTCCTCTTTCCAACGCCACCAAGTTTGCTAAATTCCAAGTTCGGATAAGGGAGATATATCCATTTGAGTTCAGCCTGTCTGATTAAGGAAATTGAACCGAACTAAAGAGGGGTATTTTGGTCTTTTCCTTACCCTATTAGCCTTAAACATTCTTGATATGAGCCCAATGTTGATTAAATATGGTGGTAAAGACTAATATTCTTGGTATGAGATTCGCTATAGAGAGGTATAGAACCCGAACCTTGGGATTTGGGTTAAGCTTGAATAGACTCAGACCTTAGTAAGAGAAGTCATGTACCCTTGTGGAAGCTATGAGTTGCAACCAATGAGGTATGGTAATAAGGAAAGAAGAGCGTGGTTGAGGAGTGTTTCTAAGCTTAATAACTACTAGTCACATTACCACAAGTAAGGTATTCCTATTCATACGACATGCACAAACTTCCTTTGTTGCAGATAAGGTAATTTCAGAGAGAGTGTGACTATGTTCACAACAACATCGTTCTTGACTTAGGTGCTATAGGAAGTCCCAACTCTTGGTATGAATCAGTTCAGCCTATGTTAGTAGGTAAGTTCACGAGTCAGAAGATATAGTAAGAGTAACCTCGATCCATACCCAGTCCAGCCGTCATTTGAGGACAAATTATCCCAAGGGAGAGTTAATGTAACACCCCGATTATTTTTAGCTAAGACTTGAACCGTTCTTCGTTATGAGAAAGATTTTACCGATGAATTTAAATTTTCTTAGGTATCAAGGTCACTAGATGTAGCACTTCGAGTTCCAAAAAGAATTGAAGAGAAATTCATTCAAGTCATTTGTAAGTTCTTTTAAGTTTTTTGTCAACTTCAAATAAGAATAACTGTTAGCACATAATGAGTAAAGTGGCCCATGAGGTATCAAATCAAAGATATTTGAGTCCTCTTTTCAAACGCCACCGAGTTTGCTAAATTTTGAGTTCGGATGAGGGATATATGTCCGTTTGAGTTCAGCCTGTCTGATTAAGGAAATTCATCAGAATTAAGAAGGGGTATTTTGGTCTTTTCCTTACCCCATTAGCCTTAAACGTTCTTACTATGAGCCCAATGCTGATTAAATGTGGTGGTAAAGAGTAATATTCTTGGGATGATATTCCGTATAGAGAGGTATAGAACCCAAACCTTGGGATTTGTGTTAAGCTTGAATAGACTCGGATAAGAGAAGTCATGTACCATTGTGGAAGCTATTAGTTGAAGCCAATGAGGTATGTGTCACGCCCCGAGAGCATCCCCTAGACATGACCGGCGTACTTGACCCCAAAGGGGTCACATACAAGCCCTTAGCATAGTCATAACATAAGATCATGCAAAATACGGGGAACTTAAAACTTTCTTTAAACATTCAATCTAAAACATTTCATAAATACGGAAGTCATTACTAAGTCTATGTCTCAAAACCATCTATGAACAACATGAATAAAAGTCATTGGGACGCAGCCCATACAAAGTCTAAAACATAAGAAAAGACAAAAAAAAAAGGAACATAGGGGCTTGTCCTCGAAGCTATGAGGACTCACCGAATCTTCAAGTCTTCAAATGCCTTACAAACCCAGCTTCCAAAACACTCAATCTCCAATACCCTACATTTGATTAGAATGTAGGCAATATGCGTTAGTACAAAATGTACCAAGTATGAAAGCTAACATACCAACATAAAACATCTCAAAATGGTTAGTCAACATAAGACATAATCATAAGAGACATTAACATAATCATAAGATAATTCCAACATAAGTATCATATCATAACAAGTCAACATAAATCATACATGAGTTCATACTTCAACCATTTGTCTTTCATACTCAAGTGAACTACTTCACAAGCCACCTCCAATTATACTTGTGCAATGCCAATATAGCATCCCATAATACTACCTAAGCTAAGTACCTCTCTTTGTTCATTCTTGGTCATAGTCCACCTTCATACTTAAGACCTAGGTTTTCATGACATAAGAGCACTAAACCGCTAGGTAACCTCAAGGCAAACTTGTGCAATGCATGTGGGGAATCCCATAATACCACACACACTAAGCATATCTTGAAGTCACACTATTCATCTTCATCAATTCTAGGTATCACTATGGACCTACTTCATATGACAAGGAACTATCAACTTAAGTCACTCATATCTTGGAAGGCAACTATAACAACACTACAAGCTAAGCATACTTCACATAAGAGGACACTTCATAAGTAGCTTCAAGTAATATATGTGCAATATGACTAGCATCCCATACTACCACTCACACTAAATATTCCTTTAGGCTAGCTTACTCAATGCCAATTCAATTTCATTTTAGTCTACCAAAGAATATCACACTACTATGCTAGACCTACTACCTTGGAAAAACATACAATCATACAATCCAAGTTATCAAAGGAAGGATACAAGTACCAACCTGGCCACCGTGCAACCATTCAATGAGATGCAATCTATCCTTAAGGTAGTATGAATCCTCAACCCTAAGCTATCCTTAGGAGAGTATGGTATCTCAATCCTAAGCTACCATGAAATGGTCTTGGCCTAACCAAGTCAAGCTACCATGAAGAGCATTCTAACCATGCTAGTTCAAGCTACCATAGGAGAGCATAGATCCTCAATCCTAGGCTACCATGCCTAAGCTAATGCAAGCTACCATTAAAATAACCCTATCAATGCTAATTCAAGCTAACCTTAGGAGAGCTTAATTCCTTAATACCAAGCTACCACGAGATCTACCATCCCAAGCTACATAATTCATCTATCCATGAAGGAGTCATGAGACTCAACCTCAAGCTATTCTACTTTAACAAGCATAATTCATTTAAGGTGATTAACCTTTCACATCCTACATATATCATCATTTTAGACATACTCTTTAATCCCTAGTGATCAACATTATGATTTCAAGCCCTACATTCAACCTTTACTCCACAATCATTGCTCTAATCTAGATCACAATGCATACTAGTCACAAGCCTTAGCCATAGCCAATTCTATGCATAATTCATCAAAGTCCCAATTCTAGCCATTTCGATTCATGTTCTATCATACATACCTAAGTCTAGTTTGATTCATGATTTCATATTCCTATTTTTGATTAAGCCCCATTCATGACAACAATCCAAGAGAAACTAGCAAGAATCATCAATTCCTCATCAAAAGACACAATTTTTTTATTTTTTTGAAAATTAGGGTAAATCAAGGAATTCACATAAATTCTTCATAATAAAATGAATCAACACTAAAATCATCATATAAAAGTATTACCCAACCGTTTGGGATCATACTCATCTAAAACCCATGTTTTGGAAGTAACCCTAACTTGTTTGGGGTTCTTCTTCACAAATCTTGGGGTTTTCTAGGGGACTCTATGGGTGGAAGAACCCATAGATGAAAAGATTAAAACACCTTCAATCACAGCCTTAAACTAAGCTTGAATCCTTGGAGAAAATCTCCCTAAGCCACTGTCCTCTTCTCTTCTCTTCTTCCTCTTCTTCTTTAATTCTGGAGAGCTGATTTTTGGAGAGGATTTTAGGGGTCTTTAGATCTAACGGTAAAAGTGATTAGTTTAGGGACTAATAACTATTTATAGGAGGTAAATTAACTAATGAATCGTCCCTCCTAACCCCCAACTAATTACTAAACTAACCCCTAAGAACCATTTAAAAACTAAAGCTCCAAAACTGGCAGCACTTACTCCCCTCCACCTACGGACCGTAGGTGGAGTTACTGGCCGTAAGTGGCCTCCGTTGTTTCCAACTGCGGCTCATACTTTGCAGGGAGTTGCTGGCCTGACTTACGCCCATGACCTACGGGGTGTAGGTTGACCTACTGAGCGTAAGTGGCTTCAGTTGGTCACCAAAATTGACAGTTTTTGGGACTATTTTTGGGGGTCTTCCTCAAGGACCCCTTGGGTGGTCCTATCCGGACGTTTAACCCCTAAATATGTCCATCTAAGTATAGGAACCATTTTCCTTGACTTTAACCCCCATACAAGACTCCAAAAGTCCCCTACGAGACCCTACAACACATTAGTTCATCTCACTAGTTCGACTTACTAGTTTACGAGTGTTATGATCGTTTCTTGACGTTTGACCTTTAAAATCACCATGCTAACTTAAATAGCCATTTTTCATCATTTAGACAAGTTCTCAACTATAAACTAACATGTGAGGCTCTAGTTCACCCTACTAGATTCCATCAAACAATAGCTAGGTCTAACTAGATTCTATGGGGTGTTACAATATCCCCCACTTGTTCCTCGAATGACACCATAAACATTTCATATAGTCATTAATCTCAGCTAACAGCCCATCATGCATTCACTACCTCTAAATGAACACCAAAACCAAGAAAGGAAACTTCTATTCCAAGCTAAATAGATACAATGCAACACAAGGTAGTAGGAACTATTTCTACCAACCCAAAATGCATGAAACTCTAAATCTACTCATTCTCAAGGAGGAACTAACATTTCCTAGCTAAAACATGCTCAACACATACACTTATAGACTATATGCAAAGTTCATCTCATAAGGCATATATTCAAGGAGGAACCTTTCAACTCCAAAAATTAGGGCATGCTCACAATCAATTTATGAAGTCTATATGCAAGTCTTATTCAAATGCACTACAACATGAGGAAAAATGCATAAAAGTCATTTCTAACAAGACCTAAGCAATTTCATGAACATGCATATAAGGAAATTTTGGCAACACATAAGGACCAAAATAACCCTACTAGATAGGCATACTATCCCCCCACTTGGGAGTAAGCCTACACCACTTTTCTAAACCTTATGCATATGAAATTAACTCCAAAATCCAACATAACAAGTCGTAAAAGACAAGAAATCTGGAGATTTCTAAAACATGAAAGAAACACATACCGGAAGGGACATGAGGAGATCACTCTTGATCATCCTTGGATTGGAGAGCATAGAACCTATTCCTCTTTGGAGGCTCATCATCCACACCACTAGGGGCAACTTGCTTACCCTCTCTTACAGTAGCCTTTGCCTTTGGGCAATCTTTCTTCATGTGGCCACTCTCACCACATCCATAACAACCATCTCTACCGGCCAAACACCTACCCTCATGCCTCTTACCACACCTAGAACAAGTAGGCCATAGGGACTCACTACATTTCCCTTGTGACCTAGGGGTAGACACCCTCTCATCCTTATACTTAGGAGCATTAGAATAATTAACATTGTCCAGAAAACTTTTGTCGATTCCTAGAACAACCATGTCCATTGGACCCATCATGAAAAGACTTATCATTATCCATCCTAGACCTCTTTTTCTCTCTAGACTTCTCTTTCTTGAGTTTTCCCTCTTCCATTTGTTCGGCATGAATCATGAGGCGGGATATATCCATGTTATCAACAAGCATGTTGTACGGCACTCTTTGGCTACCATGTCAGACACACCCGACAAGAACCTATTCATCTTATCCCTCGGATTTGCAACTATGGAGGGAGCATATTTAGACAAAAGAGTAAACTTCAAGGCATACTCCTTGAAACTCATGTTACCTTGCTTGAGATTGATGAACTCTTCCATCTTAGCCTCTCTTAACTCCCGGGGAAAGGACCTATCCAAAAATGCTTCCCATTCTATGGGATCCGCCCCTACCGGCCTAGTATCTTTCCATTGCTCATACCATATTTGAGCAACATCCTTCAATTGGTAAGTGGATAGTTCCGCTTTCTTCCTATAAGTCACTCCCATGATAGCAAGAGTCTTATAAACCTCCTCTATGAACCCATTCGAATCCTCTTCCACCTTGGAGCCATAGAACTCCGGAGGATTCATCCTCAAAAACACCTTTACTCTAGAAGCACCCATTCCCCTTATAGGGTTTCCCGGCACCATCTTTCTATTGGCTTGCGCCGTCAAGGCTTGAGCCAACAATTGCATAAAAGCCTTAAACTCTGCTAGAGCATCATTCCCCATTGGAGGGTCATTAGGAACTTGAGGAGGAACCTCTTGGTTTCCAATGCCTTCCCCTTCCCTTCTAGCATTCCCCCTAGTGTTAGCCATACCCTAAAAAAAAAACCAAAGGCACGGATTAGGAAAAGGGCAACTACTAAAGCCAAACTCTATGGCACGACAAGAGAATGAAGAAGTGAGACTTTTCCTAAGCATCCCATAGCCTCCTATTCATAGATGTGTCGCGACTCACACTGATGAATAAGACTCTACTAGACGTGGTTTGAGACATACAAAATTTTTCCCAAAAATTGATGCTCTGATTCCAAGTTTGTCACGCCCCGAGAGCACCCCATAGACGTGACCGGCGTACTTGACCACAAAGGGGTCGCATACAAGCCCTTAGCATAGTCATAACATAAGATCATGCAAATTACGGGGAACTTAAAACTTTCTTTAAACATTCAATCTAAAACATTTCATAAATGCGGAAGTCATTACTAAGTCTATGTCTCAAAACCATCAATGAACAACATGAATAAAAGCCATTGGGACGCAGCCCATACAAAGTCTAAAACATAAGAAAAGACAAAAAAAAAAAGGAACATAAGGGCTTGTCTTCGAAGCTATGAGGACTCACCAAATCTTCAAGTCATCAAACACCTTAGAAACCCAGCTGCCAAAGCACTCAATCTCTAATACCCTACATTTGATTAGAATGTAGGCAATATACGTTAGTACAAAATGTACCAAGTATGAAAGATAACATTCCAACATAAAACATCTCAAAATGGTTAGTCAACATAAGACATAATCATAAGAGACATTAACATAATCATAAGATAATTCCAACATAAGTATCATATCATGAAAATTCAACATAAGGCATACATAAGTTCATACTTCAATCATTAGTCTTTCATATTGAAGTGAACTACTTCACAAGCCACCTCCAAGTATACTTGTGCAAGGCCAAGATAGCAACCGATAATACTACCTAAGCTAAGTACCTCTCTTTGGTCATTCTTGGTCATAGTCCACCTTCATACTTAAGACCTAGGTTTTCATGACATAAGAGCATTAAACCCCTAGGTAACCTCAAGGCACACTTGTGCAATGCATATGGGGAATCCCATAATACCACACACACTAAGGATATCCTAAAGTCACCCTGTTCATCTTCATCAATTCTAGGTATCACTATGGACCTACTTCATATGACAAGGAACTATCAACTTAAGTCACTCATATCATGGAAGGCAACTATAACAACACTCCAAGCTAAGCATACTTCACATAAGAGGACACTTCATAAGCAGCTCCAAGTAATATTTGTGCAATATGAGTAGCATCCCATACTACCACTCACACTAAGTATTCCTTTAGGCTAGCTTACTCAATGCCAATTCAATTTCATTCTAGTCTACCAAAGAATAGCATACTACTATGCTAGACCTACTACCTTGGAAAAACATACTATCATACAATCCAAGTTATCAAAGGAAGGATACAAGTACCAACCTAGCCACCATGCAACCATTCAATGAGATGCAAGCTATCCTTAAGGGAGTATGAATCCTCAACCCTAAGCTATCCTTAGGAGAGTATGGTAGCTCAATCCTAAGCTAACATGAAATGGTCTTGGCCTAACCAAGTCAAGCTACCATGAAGAGCATTCTAACCATGCTAGTTCAAGCTACCCTAGGAGAGCATAGATCCTCAATCCTAGGCTACCATGCCTAAGCTAATGCAAGCTACCATTAAAAGCACCCTATCAATGCTAATTCAAGCTAATCTTAGGAGAGCTTAATTCCTCAATACCAAGCTACCACGAGATCTACCATCCCAAGCTACATAATTCATCTATCCATGAAGGAGTCATGAAACTCAACCTCAAGCTATTCTACTTTAACAAGCATAATTCATTTAACGTGATTAACCTTTCACATCCTACATATATCATCATTTTAGACTTACTCTTTAAGCCCTATTTATCAACATTATGACTTCAAGCCCTACATTCAACCTTTACTCCAAAATCATTACTCTAATCTATTTCACAATGCATACTAGTCACAAGCCTTAGCCATAGCCAATTCTAAGCATAATTCATCAAAGTCCCAATTCTAGCCATTTCGATTCATGTTCTATCATACATACCTAAGTATAGTTTGATTTATGATTTCATATTCCTATTATTGAATAATCCTTATTCATGACAACAATCCAAGAGAATCTAGCAAGAATCATCAATTCCTCATCAAAAGTCACAAACCCACATACTTTGAAAATTAGGGTAAATCAAGGAATTCACATAAATTCTTCATAATAACATGAATCAACACTAAAATCATCATATAAAAGTATTACCCAACCTTTTGGGATCATACTTATCTAAAACCCATGTTTTGGAAGTAACCCTAGCTTGTTTGGGGTTCTTATTCACAAATCTTGGGGATTTCTAGGGGACTCTATGGGTGGAAGAATCCATAGATGAAAATATTAACATACCTTCAATCACAGCCTTAAACTAAGCTTTAATCCTTGGAGAAAATCTCCCTAAGCCACTGCCCTCTTCTCTTCTCTTCTTCCTCTTCTTCTTCTTCAATTCTAAGGGTAAAATTGATTAGTTTAGGGTCTATTAACTATTTATAGGAGGTAAATTAACTAATTAATCATCCCTCCTAACCTCTAAACTAATTACTAAACTAACCCCTAAGAACCAACTTAAAAACTAAAGCTCCAAAACTGGCAGCACTTAGTCCCTTCCACCTACGGACCGTAGGTGGAGTTACTGGCCGTAAGTGGCCTCCGTCGTTTGCAAATGGGGCTCATAATTTTCAGGGAGTTGCAGGCCTGACCTACGCCCATGACCTACGGGGCGTAGGTTGACCTACTGGCATAAGTGGACTCTGTAGGTCACCAAAATTGACAGTTTTTGGGACTATTTTTGGGGGTCCTTTTCAAGGACCCTTGGGTGTTCCTTGGGGGGTCATATCCGGACGTTTAACCCCTTAATATGTCCATCTAAGTATAGGAACCATTTACCTTGACTTTAACCTCCATACAACACTCCAAAAGTCCTTTACGAGACCCTACAACACACTAGTTCATCTCACTAGTTCGACTTACTAGTTTTTGGGCGTTATGATCATTTCTTGAGGTTTGACCTCTAAAATCACCATGCTAACTTAAATAGACATTTTTCATCATTTAGACAAGTTCTCAACTATAAACTAACATGTGAGGCTCTAGTTCACCCTACTAGATTCCATCAAACAATAGCTAGGTCTAACTAGGTTCTATGGGGTGTTCAGTATGGTAATAAGGAAAGAAGAGCGTGGTTAAGTAGTGTTGCTAAGCTTAACAACTACCAGTCACATTACCCTAGACAATGTATTCCTATTCTTACTTCATTCCTAGACTTCCTTTGTTTTAGATAAGGTAACTTTAGAGAGAGCGTAACTATGTTCACAACAACATCGTTCTTGACTTAGGTTCTATAGAAAGTCCAACTCTTGGTATGAATCAGTTCAGCCTATGTTAGTAGGCAAGCGTATGAGT
The DNA here is from genome assembly GCA_036250505.1 of Solanum acaule. Classification (NCBI taxonomy): domain Eukaryota; kingdom Viridiplantae; phylum Streptophyta; class Magnoliopsida; order Solanales; family Solanaceae; genus Solanum; species Solanum acaule. Next base: position 17,143 of record JAJOOR010016492.1, read on the forward strand.
CAAAAGATATAGTAAGAGTAACCCCAATCCATACCCAGTCCAGCTGTCATTCGAGGACAAATGATCCCAAGGGCGAGATAATGTAACACCCCAATTTTTTTTGGGCTAATACTTTAACCATTATTCGTTATGAGTAAGATTTTACCAAGGAATTTAAATTTTCTTAGATGTTAAGGTCACTAGATGTATCACCTCCAGTTCCAAAAAGAACTGAAGAGAAATTCATTCAAGTCATTCGTAAGCTCTTTTAAGTTTTGGGTCAACTTCAAACGACCATAACTTTTAGCACTAATGAGTTAGGTGGCCCATGAGGTATCAAATCGAAGATCTTTGAGTCATCTTCCCAACGCCACCGAGTTTGATAAATTCCAAGTTTGGATGAGGGAGATATGTCCATTTAAGTTCAGCCTATCTAATTAAGGAAATTCATCCGAATTAAGAAGGGGTATTTTGGTGTTTTCCGTTGCCCATTAGCCTTAAACGTTCTTGATATGATCCCAATGTTGATTAAATATGGTGGTAAAGCGTAATATTCTTGGGATGCAATTCCCTATAGAGAGGTAGAGAACCTGAACCTTGGGATTTGGGTTAAGCTTGAATAGACTCAGACAACGGTAAAAGAAGTTATGTACCCTTATGGATAGTGTTCAGGGAAGCATGGAGTGGAAAAAAGCGATAAGGCCCCGCTTCACGCTTTAAGTGATGAAGCGCTCACGTTAAGCGATGAAGTGCTCACATACTCATTCTAGTCTGTGAAGCGTAGAAGGCTCGCATCGCTTCGCTTCATCGCTTTAAGCGATGAAGCGCTCGCTTTCCTGAACACTGCTTATGGATGCTATGAGTTGCAACCAATGAGGTATGGTAATAAGGAAAGAAGAGTATGGTTGAGGAATGTTGCTAAGCTTAACAACTACCAGTCACATTATCCCAGGCAAGGTATTCCTATTCTTACTTCATGGAGAGACTTCCTTTTTGTAATGACCTATTCCCATTGTTATAGAAAAGCCAACGAGGAAAATTTTTGGGCCAGAAAACTTTTTGGTAGTAACTTGGAATTTCTCAACCTAGTCCAGATTTGGACAAAATCGTAGTTAGTAAGGTCTAGGGAAATCTGGTAACAATTGGGAGATCGAATTATGAATTTGATCATATGAGTAGATAACTAAAACATTAAGTAAACCGTACGGCTTTACAAATTCAAATTCGGGAGAGTAGAACTCCCAAAACTAATCTTAGCATGAACGGGTATTTTTTGAGTGTCATGGAACGAAGGTGTGTAGTGAAATGGGAGTTTAAGGACCGTTGTGGCTGGGTGAGGACCACTGTGGCGAGACAGACGCGACTTAAGTCGGAAATAAACCCCAAAAATGTTTTATTCTGCAAGTTTTGACTTTGAGAGCTAAGGAACGACCCCATGTGTTTTCTTGACAATTTTTCACTATTCTTGAGGTTAAAGGTAAGGTTTTCACTCCCAAATCCATTTTTCGATCCGTAGAAATTAGTTTCTTAGGTAATTATCGATGGGGGAGGGTTTTAATATGGGATTTATGATCGAAGAAGCCCTAATCTAGGTATGGGGATCAAGGGTTTGGCCTAGGATTGATCTTGTTGATTATAATCTGGGTAATTACGTTTTGTTTATTGATCATCGAATTATTATGATTGTTTGTAGACCAAGAACAAGCGGAAAGAATTTGGAAACGGAATAATCAAGTTTCTTAGGGGATTCAAGCTTTGTTAGAGGTAGGTGATGATTGTGATTTCATGTTGGATGATATATGTCTGTACTTGCTTCATTATATTATATGTATGTACACGAATGTTGCACTATTGATCACACTAATCGTAAATGAGTATGAAAGAATAATTATATGCCATGAATCAATTCTTAATTGTATGATTGTGAGAATGTACATTGTTATTGTGATTGTGGTATGTTGAATGGAGTAGGTGTCACGTTCCGACACACTAACTAGGATCGAATGTCATGTACCGACATAAATATTTAAATGGGTGTCATGATCTGACACACTAACTTGGGACGGGTTCCACGATCCGGTACACTAACTGTTTCTGTATGGGTTCCGTAAGAGGACCAATGACTTGTTATGCATACACTTATTGTTGAGAAGGTGGAATTATACATTGATCTTGAAATGATATTGATATTGTATATGTTCAGTGTATACATGTTTGTGATATTGTAATTACTTGCTTATATTGCACTTAGTGGGATAGCCGCGTGATCCTACCAGTACAGTGTGGTTGTGTACTGATACTGCACTTGCTCTTTCTTTGTTGAGTATAGGGCATTTTCAAGTGGCTATTGATAGACCTCGTCTAGAAGACCAGTGATCAATCGAATTCAAGGGTGAGTCAATTATTCCAGGCTTCCATGAGTTCTCCTTTTGCTCAGTCCATCTTATTCGGACTTAGATTAGTACTTTAGTTTTCTCTTGTTAGGTTGTACCCATTTCCTTAGACTTATGATCCTTGTTAGAGTTTTGGTACATTGAATTTCAGGTTCTAGGCATTATTTCCGCATTTGGTTGTTAGACTTTTGTTCGAGTTTAAGGGCTTTACTTAGACATTTAAACATACTTCGGTATCTTTAAATGCCTTAGTTTTTGATTGAGTTATTTAGTTAGGTTGTAGTAATGGTTATCCCACCGAAGGGTTAATGTGGGTGCCAATCACGACAGTCTGTATCATGAAAAAGTTGGTATCAGAGCCCTAGGTTCGTTGATCTCGATGTACCAAAATAGGTCTAGTAGAGTCTTGCGGAATGGTACAGAGACGTCTGTACTTTTCTTCGAGATGCTATAGGACTTTAGTAAATCTCTCTGTTTTTCTCTGGTCTCCTTTTGTGCTATAACTTGGTTCTAATTGGTATCTGGTGATCCAAATTGGTATCTAATCTCCTTCACTCTTCTGTTCGCAGATGGTTAACACTAGGTTCAATGTCGTCAGGCCCGTCACTCCAGTCAATACGCCAGCTGAGGAATCTGCTGCAAAAGGTCACAATCGAGGAAGGGGTAGAGGAAGAGCAAGGGGAAGAGGCCGAAAAAGGGTAGCACCTACTAGGGATGGAGCTTCGATTGAGAATGCTCCCAGAAATGAGAATCCTCTTACACATCATGAAGATATAGAGGAGAACATTAATGTTAAGAATGATGAGGATGTTGGATAGGAGAAAGAGGTGCAGGCTGAGACTACAAGTATTCCTCTCTTAGACCCAGTGTTAGCTCAGCAGATTATGTCATTCTTGAAAGAATTGGTTGGTCTGGAGTGCTTCCTTCTCTTCAAGCAACTTAAGCTCCTGCCAATCCCCCTATTGCTATCATTGTCCCCAAGGTGGGTGGAACTGTAGGTACTGATGCTTTCTTCCGTCCTTTGTTGAGTCATGTTATGACTGGTAGTGAGCATGAGATGTTGACTAAGTTCTTGTAATTGAAATCGCCGGTGTTCAATGGTTCTGAGAGTGAGGACACCTATGAGTTCAACCTAGATTGCTATGAGAGGCTTCATAAGTTATGAATTGTCCATCAACATGGAGTAGAGTTTGTGACCTTCCAACTTTAGGGTTAGACTAAGCAGTGGTGGAGAGATTATGTGGAATGTAGATCTTCGACTTTACCCCCAGTCACTTGGACCCAATTTCATGCTCTGTTCTTGGAGAAGTATGTGCCCCGAACTTTGAGAGATCGTAAGAAGGATGAGTTCATGGCTTTGGAGCAAGGTGGTATGTCTGTGGCTTCTTATGAGGCTAAGTTCCATGCTTTGTCAAGATATGCTACACAATTGGTGACTACTGAGGATGAGAGGATCTGTCTATTTGTTAAGGGACTAAATTCTAAGTTGCAGGTATTGTCTGTTCATATGACCTCTATAGGAAAAAGCTTCAATGAGGTAACAAATTTTGTGAAGAAAGTGGAGGGGGTAAGGCGAGACGGTCAGGCTAAGGCATTGGCTAAGAAAGCCAAGAATTTAGGTAACTTTTAGGGTTCTTACTCCAGAGGTTCAGGAAGGCCGACACTGGCAGTCCAGCCAATTCAGTCTGTTATGCCCTCTTCTATATGTAATTACTCAAGAACTCCACCTCTGAATTTGATTCAGGATAGCCAGGGATTCGTACCTTCGACGGGTAGCAAGCCATCTTTTGATCACACTTGCTATAACTGTGGAGAACCTGGGCATATGAGGAGAGGTTGTCCCCACCCGCGCATGATGGATTCCGCGCAGCAGTAGACTAGAGCAGTGATACCCGTGGGAAATGGTAATAATGGTAGAGGGCATCCACAAGGTGGGCGAGGAGGAGATCAGCGAGGTCGCAGGGGTGGGGGAAATGGTAACAGAGTCAGAGGTACAACGCATCTAGGCAGGGAAGTCGCCCGTCATGATGACAAGGCTCAGTGTTATGACCTTCCGGGCAAGACCGAAGTAGAAGCGTCTGATGCAGTGATCACATGTACTATTCTTGTTTGTGACCAGATGGCAAATGTGTTATTTGATCCAGGTTCTACCTATTCTTATGTGTCTGTGTGATTTGCCTCAGAGTTTAATAAGATTTGTGATATACTTGATGCCCCCATCCATGTTTCTACCCACGTTGGAGAGTCTGTCGTAGTAACCCATGTCTATCGTGCTTATCCTATCTTGTTTATGGGTTTTCAGACTTGGGTTGATTTGGTGATTTTGGGATATGACTGACTTTGACATAATCTTAGGCATGACTTGGTTGTCCTCCTATTATGTTGTGTTAAATTGTAGTACAAAATCTGTGACTCTAGAGATCACCAGTAGGGAAAAATTAGAGTGGGAAGGGGTGTACAAGCCTAAGCTAGCTAGGATCATATCCTCTATTTGGGCTAGGAAACTGGTAGGGAAGGGTTGTTTGGCTTATTTGGCTCATATTCGGGATGTTGAAGTTGAGTCTCCCTCTATTGAGTCTATCCCTGTGGTGTCAGAATTTAGAGAAGTGTTTCCTATTGATTTTCCTGGCATGTCTCCGGATAGAGATATAGATTTCTGCATTGATTTGGAACCTGGTACCCGGCCCATTTCCATCCCTCCATATCGTATGGTTCCGGCAAAATTAAGAGAGATTAAGGCTCAAATCCAAGAACTTCTTGATAAATGATTCATTCATCCTAGTGCTTTACCATGGGGTGAACCTGTCTTGTTTGTTAAGAAAAATGATGGTAGTATAAGAATGTGTATAGACTATCGTCAATTGAATAGGGTCACCATTCGGAATATGTGTCCATTGCCTCGAATAGATGATCTATTTGACCAATTGCAGGGTGCATCCGTTTTCTCTAAAATTGATCTAAGGTATGGTTACCATCAGTTAAAGATTAGGCCTGAGGATGTGCCCAAGACGGCGTTTAGAACCCGCTATGGACACTACGAGTTTCTAGTTATGTCGTTTGGGTTAACAAATGCGCCTGCAGCTTTCATGAGTTTGATGAATAGTGTGTTCAAACCATTCATTGATTCGTTTGTTATAGTATTCATTGATGACATATTGGTTTATTTGAGAAGTGAGGAAGAGCATGCCAACCATCTCCGTATTGTTTAGGGTGTTCTTGGGAAACAAAAGTTGTATGTGAAATTTTCTAAGTGTGAATTTTGGTTGACTTCAGTTGCCTTTTTGGGGCATGTAGTTTCAAAAGAAAGGATAATGGTAGATCCTCAAGAGATTAAAGCGGTTAAGAATTGGGTTCGGCCTATCTTTGTGACTGAAGTTAGGAATTTTGTGGGGATCGCTAGCTACTATCGTTAGTTTGTGAAAAACTTTGCTTCTATTGCCACACATTTGACAAATTTGAGCAAAAAAGAAGTACCTTTTTAATGGACTGAAAAATGTGAGGAATGCTTTGATGAGTCCACAATTTGGACTCATTTGGGGCTTCGTTTTATTAGATTTAGTGTCCTCAAATGCATATTTTGTGTCAATAACTGATGTAAATCCTTGAATTTTAGGTATTTGGATTAAGGAACAAAGCATGAACACTATTGAGTAAAAAGGAACAAGGCAGCTAAAAGAACGAAGGAAAGAAGGCCTGAGGATCGCCTAACCCATTAGGTGAGTCGCCGAACAGCAAGGGCCTCACCTAATGTTTCAGAGTGCCAAGCCCTGAAGGAGAAAATCTAGTCGGCAAGAAAATGGACCAGTCGACGAGTCGCCGAATGGTTCAACGATGCAGTGTCATATCGCCCAAAGTTACCGAACCTGATGATGCTGAAAGCAAAAGCAAAACGACGATGATAATGACCAAAGGGTGGATCGGCGATCCCGACTAACTGCGCCAACTAAACCTTCGCAGGACACTTTTTGACAACTATAAATACTTGTTTAAATTTTTAGTTTAGCATCTGATTTAACATTAAGTAGTTTTTGAAGTTTAAAACTTAGAACTGAATAGAGAGACAATATTCCTTAGCTTTGAAGATTTGAAGATTTCCATTTCTAAGAAATTGGAAGTGGGTGTTGAAGATTCTTCATCTTAGACCTTTGTAAAGACTATATCAATCCTACCCAGTTGATGGAAACACAACTTGGTAATGATTTTTGCCTTTTTACTATGTCTAGCTAAAATCCCAATTCTTGGGGTATGATTTTGTGATTATGGGTTGATTTAACTGCTAGTATTGTTAATTGATAGTTTATTTGTTGTTTAAAAGTGATTTCGTTCAGTAATTATTGTTGAATTTAATGGGTTGTATTTGCAAATACAATCTTAACTTCGTGTTTTTGGCTTGCTAGAGAAAGACGTTTTAAAACCAAAATTACTGAATCGATAGTCTGTGGGTATTGGTTTGTCATGGGTTCAGCTCGAGAGAGTGAACCCTAAACCCTTTTCCACACATTTAACTCAAGAGAGTGAATGAACTAAAGCGGAGGTTGTGCTTCATTGCTGCTTATTGGTGTTCGAGAGAAACCAATTTAATTCGGGGTAAATTGTTTGAGAGAAAGTTCACCATCACTAAATTCTAGCTTATTCAGCGATTTGTAGTTGTTTACTATTAATTACAATTACCTGGTTGTTTACCTTAGCCCATAATCCTATCACATCCCAAAAATCCCGTCTCCATATTCGTATTTTCGTGTTATTTACTGTTTTAGTTGATAGTACAAACAAACCCTTGATATTTGACACTTGTATCACCTATAATTTAAACCATGCTTTTCTTCGTCAATGTTTTTCGCTATGATTAACTTCAGCATATTTATGCTTTTCTATTGATTCTTGAGTACAAATCACTCACTTGGGACACGACCCCAACTTACTAGTTGGGTTATATTACTACTTACGATCGTTGGCACTTAGTATTGGATAAAGTGTCCTGATACGTGAAATAAAAAATGGTGCCGCTGCCAGGGAGTGGTGTTACTTGAGAATTTTTAGTTAAGTTGAATGTTGTTCTTGTTACTTATTGTGATACTTAATTTTTAGTTTAGTTTTGCTTGTTTGTATTGAAACAGGAAAAATGAGTGTGAATGGTGACCAAATGGACCACCCCCTTTTGAGATTTTTGAATCTTAGGGATAACCTCCTAACGTCCAAGAAATTGGGGGGTGAGTATATCCATGAGATGTGGACGAGATTTAAGGCATTACTGCAGTAGTGCCCAGCTCATGGAATGCTAGAGAAATTGCTACTGGAATGCTTCTATAAAGGTCTTAGCCCCGAAAATAGAAGCACTGCTGATCAACTTTTTGCAGGTTGTTTGATACAAGAACCCTATGAAGTAGTAGCCCAACTCATTGATGGCATGATTAAAGCCAATAAGGAAATAGAAAAAGACCAAGAATGGGCCTCATTGTTGACTCAGCTGGATGTCTTGTCCAAGAAGGTCATGGAGTTGGAGGCAAGGTCCAACAAGAAGGACAAGTACCTTCCCCCTCACGAGTATCAAAAGATGAAGCAGCAAAAGTGTAGACAAAAAGAAGAGGTCCTCTCACTTATTCTACACCAAATCGAAGAACAAGATAGAGTGTTGAATGAGATAAAAGAGTATATCTTAATGCTTAATCAGACGACAACCTCCTATTCTATGATCATTCAGCTACAAGACGCCTAGATAAACCAAGTGCTGCAACATAAAGAGGGGTTGCCTAGTGATACTATGGCCAACCCCAAAAATGAGGTTTGAGCGTGGACTTGCGTCGTGCCACGACGTTAACTAAGGCGTTGCTTGGGAGGCAACCCAAGACCCCTTATCGCTTTAATTTTGCTTTAAGAAATAATGGTGTGTTGTTTGTGTAGGTCGAAGTGGGAAAGTTGTTGAAAAGTGCAGGTTGGCGAGCAAAAGCTCCAGTCGACGCATCGCCGAAGAGATTGGCAACCCCAACCTAGACCGGCATTGGACTTAAGACAATTTTACATTGGAGTCTACAAAACTCGGCGAGCCTAGGAAATTATTGGCGAATCGCCGACCAGGTCAGCGATCCCTATCTAATTCGTTGTTTGGACCCCCACATCAACTGAGGGTCTTGTAAAACTCAACGAGGTAAGTGACCACTCGGCGTTTCGCCGAGTGGGTCAGGGAGCACGACTAATGTCGCCGAATGGGCAAGAACTGGACGGTTTTTATAAGGCCAAAGGTTTAAATTTTCAAACTCTTCACTTTCCCTCACTTTAAATCTTTACAAACTCACACCTACACCTTAGTTTATATATTTTCGCATTTCGAGAAATATTTTAGTCGTTGATTTGTGCTCGAATTGGGATTACATTGCCGCCTAGCATTTCAATATCAATTTGATCGACATAAAAAGTTGGTTTTCCGAACCTCGAGTTTACTTTTAGTATTTTGTACTCATTTGCAATGATCTTATCTTGTTGTCGTGTGCTGGGCCTCTCTGATAGTGTTAATTTGTTTGAATGCCTGTTTTAGTTTGATAAGCTTGCCCATAATGTTAATATTGTTGAAATACCGTAGTTTTGTGCCTTAAAATTGGCTAAATTTTGTGGGGTTGTGCTTGGATGTTTTTTAGTTTGGTTGGGTGAAGTCTGAGTAGCCCGTATTTTTGCCAAACGACGTAATTTGCCTAATGATAGAGCGGGTGATGTCCTTCTTAAGGGCAAAAGTCGTCAATTGGCTAAATTTGGCAAAATCGGGAGAAGTCTGAGTATCTTGAGGTAATGGGTGTTATGGGTCTTGCTTTAATTTTACTAGTGCATGCTTCGATTTTGTTTTCGGGGGTTGTGGGGTTTAATTCAAGATGATGGGTTGAAAGTAGGCACGTTGGGTCATTTGGCGAGCTGGGTTGAGCTCGCCGAAGTTCCCCATCTCGCCTTTAATTTCGTGCTTAATGTGTTATTGGGCTCTGTAACTTTCGGCGAGAAACCTGAGGGCGCCGAAAGCACTCGGCGACTCATCAAAAGTTTTCTTGTTCGCCCTTTGTCTGCAGCCCTAAACCCTTTTTGCACAGTAACTTTTGGCGGGTTAACCCTTGCTAGCCGAAAGGCCATTCCTATCGCCGACATGCCAGCATTTTAGAGCCAATCCTTTAGGCGAGTGATGTTTGCATAATTAAGAAACAACTTCCAATTCGAGTGTCTACGATCGTGCAATAGTATAATAACCCAACCAAGGGTTGGGGTCGAGTCCCAAGGGAGCGGTTCTGAGAATTAATGGTCAAACACGAATTCACTTTAGCCAACCATAGTTAAAAACATTAACGAATAAAAAACACTATAAATTAAAGGGTTTTGACACAAGTGTCAATTATCAAATATGGGAGGAGGGGGGGTTTGTAGCAAGTAACAACTAAAAACAGTGCAAATAAGAAAATACGAATTAGGAGACTGGGATTCTTGGGATGTGATAGGAATATGGGATAAACTAGTTGATTGGGTACATGCTTTTGATAATAAATCTGTTGAATATTTGTGACTAGGCTAGCTAGACTATAATGGGGTAAATTCTCTCTCGAGCAACTTACCCCGAATCAACTTACACCCACTTGCCGCATGAAGAACAACCTCCACCTTAGCCCACTCACTCTCTCGAGCAGACTGTGTGGGACAAGGACTAGGGTTCACTCTCTCGAGCTGAACCTCATGTCGACCCAATCCCACCAGCCATCAATTTAGTAGTCTTAGTTTTACGACCTCTCTCTCTCGCAAGTCGAAAATACAAAGGTGAAATCGTATTTGCAACTACAATTACATTAAGTTCCACCACAACTACTAAACAAAATTACATCTAAACAAAAAATAAACTAACAATAAGCAATACCCAACAGAAAATTTAACCCATATTCACATAATCATACCCCAAGATTTGGGGTCTTTAAACAAGTCAAGGTTGAAGAATCTTGAAGACCTACACCCAATTTCTTGGATTTGAAACCCTTCAAGAACAATGTCTCCCAAAAACTTAGGGCTAAAATCTAGAAAAATGTAAAAATTGTCTAATATCCGTCTAATATTCCCCTCCAAGAATAAAAACTGAACTAGTATTTATAGATTTCAGATAATGTGCTACGAAGGATCCACTCGGCGCAATTAGTCATGATCGCCGAACCACTCGGTGATCCACCCTTCAGTCAAGTCTATCGCCTTTTCTCTTTGGCCTTTAGCACTTCTGACTCTATTACTTAGGCAATAGGATACTGCTGCGCGGAATTGCTCGGCGACGCGCCGGCTGCTCCATTTCATCGCCAACTCGATCTGTTCCTTCAGGGCTCAGCACACTGGAACAAAAGGCGATCTCCAAGCCCATCGGTGACTCACCAACTGGGCTCGGCGATCTTCAGGCCTTCATTTCTTTGCTCTTTTTTGCCGCCTTGTTACTTTTTGTCAAGTAGTGTCCATGCTTTGCCTCAAACTCCAAATACCTGAAAGTTAAGGCTTTTCATCAGATATTGAGACAAAATATTCATTCAAGGACACTAATTCTATCAAAATATAGCCCTAAATGAGTCCAAATTGTGGACTCATCAACACCCCCAACTTAAACTTTTACTTGTCCTCAAGCAAACTCGAGTTCAGTCTTTCAAAAAGGGTGTCTCGAACAGTGCTGCACAAAACTCAATCATGAATGCACGCAACAAGACTCAGTTTACTTGTGCAAAGGTCAATTGTGCACTCAAACATTCAAGTTGTGACTCACCATTATCAAAGAATCTCATGCTCACAATACTTGCTTCAAATGCAAGTTCAAGCTCAACTAAAGTGTTCAAATGCCCTCACACGAAGAATGATTCAGTATTCACACAAAGGTTTACAATTCAAAGCTTCGGAATCAAATGCAATGCTTACACTCACAAAGATGAATATAATGCATGCTTTCACCCATAGGTTTGCCCGTATTTTCCAATCAACAATTGTTTCAACTCACTCAAGATCAAAAAGATCTTTTCAAGGCTTGTAATGGGGCTGAGTGCAAAGGTATGGCCATTTAGGTTCAGTGGATTTCATCCTTGTGACATGTGGTGCTTTCAAGACTCTTTTTCCTATTCTTTCATCAATTTCATTAGTGCTCATAAGGCATCCCATTATTCACTTCCATGGATTACTCGGAACCCCATTTCTTTTGACATTTTTCATAACTTTATTTCACAACTTTTTCTTTTTCTTTTCTCATCTTTTTTTTTGTGTATGGAGGGGTTCCATTTTTTCTCAACACCATGGGTTAAAAGGGACTGTTCTTGCATTTCTTGACATGCCTTTTCTTTCCACCACACCTCTAACTTAGGCTTTTAGCCTAAGTTCGCTATTCGATCAACCACAATTCAAGAGGATTATAGGTAGCGGATTAAGAAAGGTCAAGTTTTCATCAAGTTTCTTCTAAAGAAATGTAAAGCTCAAAGGTGTTCAAAACAGGTTCACACACTCACAAGGTAGGCCACAAAAGAGGTATATGTCAAATTGGTTCACACTCTTTCGAAGTTGCCTAAGAGCATATCAAGAGATAGCCTTACTTAGTCGACCGGACCAACGGGGGAAATTTTAGGTGTTGTCATGCATGGTTCACAGTAAGCTCATCACACAAGGCATCGACACCAAAGTCAAACAAGACTCCACACTTTCGCTAGTGTGCAACGTTCATCACAAAAGAATCAATTTGATAATTGGCTAGTCACAACGAGATGCAAAGAGTTCACATATTGACTATTTAACTTCACTTGGTCTTATCGTAGATGCACATTCATGTTCGTTCAATTATGAGCACTACTTGAGTCATCGATATTGATCAAAACCGAGACTCAAATTTGCTAAAGAACAGCCACATTCAACACAGAAGGGGTGGAAAAAAATTTCGGAAGGGTCAAAATCATTTTGCAATTTAAAATACGGAGCCACAAGCTCAAACATCCACAAAAAGCAGTATAAAACACAATGACCCAAATATATCAACAAAACACGAACATCAATATTCACACAAAATGTGGGCCTCACCCAACCACAAATAAAAACCATTTGTCCTCAAATGCAAATAATTAAATATCCAGAATGTAAACAAAAGAAAGACAAAGAGGGAGGTAAAGAAAGGATCCTGTCTATGCAATCTTTCCATCTGTCTGGGTATTAGTGCCCGGTGCATATGTCTGGATCTGGGCTTCAGTGCCCGGAGTCACCTCGAAAGAAACAACAGTACCAGACCCACTAGGAGCTGCCAAGGTTGTATTCGCCAAAAAGGCCTGCACGACTGCATAGAATCCCCAGGCCCATGAAGGAATATAGGGGCCTCGGGGAGTAGTCTCCGTCAGAAATGGGCCTCTTGCCCTTGCCTTTATTTCCAGGTGAAGGTTCTTATCTTCCCTTCTTGGGAGGATTTGACCCTCCTTCATTTATTGTGATATCCCGTGCTCTTTTCTGGGGTGGCATGACAATATTGGTCTTTACCATATCTTCGAGATACTCAGACTTCTCCCTGCAAGACTCAACAACATGCAAGCACAACCCCACCATATTTAACCGATTTTAAGGCACAAAAATATGGGATTTTAACAATATAAACACTACGGACAAGATTTTCATAGGCATAAGAAAAAACAATTAAGATCAGAGAGGTCCAACACACATCACTAAGATAAGGTCATTTCAAATGAGTACAAAATTGCTAACAATAAATTCGGGGTTCGAAAAACCAACCTTAGATATCGATTAAAATACTTTTCAAATGCTACGCGGCAATGTAATCCAACTCCGAGCACCAATCAACAACTCAAATACTATAAAAATGCAAGAAATATTGAAAATACTAAACGGGTGCGAGTTTGTGAAGGTCTAAAGTGAGGGAAAGTGTAGAGTTTGAAAGTTTAAACTTTTTGCCTTTTAAGAAAACTGTCCATTCCTTGCCCATTCGGCGACAGTCGTGGTTGCCGATCCATTCGGCGACTCGCCGAGTGGATAGTTACTTCCCCGAGTTTTACTAGACCTCCAGTTAAATTGGGGGTCCAATTGGCGAACTATATCGCAATCTCCGACCAGGTCGGCGATTCGCCAATAATTTCCTGAGCACGCCGAGTTTTACAGACTCCACTTTGAAGTTATCTTTAGTCCAATGGTGGTCTAAGTCGGGGTCGCCGACTTCTTCGGTGATGCGCCGACTGGACCTTTGCCTCGCCAATTTGCAGTTTTCACTCGCTTTCCATACTTTGACCTACAAAAACAACACACCATTATTTCTTAAAGCAAAAATAAAGCGGTAAAACCTTGGGTTACCTCCCAAGAAGTGCCTTATTTAACGTCGTGGCACGACACAACTCCTCACTCAAGTTCCATTAGTGAGGTTTGCGTTATTTTCATGAGGTCACCCTTCTTTTGGATCTGGGTAGAGAGAAGACAACACTTGGTCCATTTCGTACCCATAGTTACCATTCATGCTCATCTTTCCTGTTTTAATACACAAACAAACAAAAAAAAACTAAAAATTAAGTAAGTAAACTATGACTAACAAAAGCGAAATTCGACTCAACTTGAAATTCTCAAGTAACACCACTCCCCGGCAACGGCGCCATTTTGATGTTTGCGTAATCAAGACAAAACTTCCAATTCGAGTGTCTACGATCGTGCAATAGTATAATAACCCAACCAAGGGTTGGGGTTGAGTCCCAAGGGAGCGGTTCTGAGAATTAATGGTCAAACATGAATTCACTTTTGTCAACCATAGTTAAAAACATTAACGAATAAAAAACATTATAAATTAAAGCGTTTTTACATAAGTGTCAATTATCAAATGGGGGGGTTTGTAGCAAGTAACAACTAAAATCAGTGCAAATAAGAGAATACGAATTAGGAGACAGGGATTCTTGGGATGTGATAGGAATATAGGATAAACTAGACGATTGGGTTCATGCTTTTGATAATAAATATGTTGAATATTTGTGACTAGGCTAGACTATAGTGGGGGTAAATTCTCTCTCGAGCAAACTTACCCCGAATCAAATGGGTTCCTCTCGGACACCCACTTGCCGCATGAAGAACAACCTCCACCTTAGCCCACTCACTCTCTCAAGCTGAGTGTGTGGGAGAAGGACTAGGGTTCACTCTCTCGAGCTGAACCTCATGTCGACGCAATCCCACCGGCCATCAATTTAGTAGTCTTAGTATTACGACCTCTCTCTCGAGCAAGCAAAAAACACAAAGGTGAAATCGTATTTGCAACTACAGTTTGATTAAGTTCCACCACAACTACTAAACGAAATCACATCTAAAAAACAAATAAAATAACAATAAGCAATACCCAATAGTAAATTTAACCCATATTCACATAATCACACCCCAAAAGGTGTTACCATATAATGGGTATGGAGAATTAAGTCTTTAAACAAGTCAAGGTTGAAGAATCTTGAAGACCCACACTCAATTTCTTGGAGTTGAAACCTTTCAAGAACAATGTCTCCCAAAACTTAGGGCTAAAAGCTGGAAATATGTAAAAAAATGTCTAATATCCATCTAATATTCCCCTCCAAGAATAAAAATTGAACTAGTATTTATAGTTTTCAGATAATGTGTTGCGAAGGATCCACTCAGCGCAATTAGTCAGGATCACCGAACCACTCGGCGATCCGCCCTTCTGTCAAATCTATCACCTTTTCTCTTTGGCCTTCAACACTTCTGACTCTGTTACTTTGGGTAATGGGATACTGCTGCGCGGAATTGCTTGACTGTGCGCCGACAACTCCATTTCATCACCAACTCGATCTTTTCCTTCAAGGCTCAGCACATTTGAACAAAAGGCGATCTCCATGCCCATCGGCGACTCGCTAACTGGGTTCGACGATCCTCAGGCCTTCATTTTTTTGCTCTTTTCAGCCTCCTTGTTCCATTTTGCCAAGTAGTGTCCATGCTTTGCCTCAAACTCCAAATACCTGAAACTTAAGGCTTTTCATCAGATATTGAGGCAAAATATGCATTTGAGGACACTAATTCTATCAAAATATAGCCCTAAATGAGTCCAAATTGTGGACTCATCAGCGAGCCCGATCTATCTCGCCAAACTGATACTCGCCGACTAGTTCGGCGATCTATCTGCAATTATCTTTCTGTACCTTTGATATAGATGCTTCTAACTCTTTCCCGATGTTTTGCAGACATGGCTAGATCTAAAGTTGCAGGAAGAAACATGCCACCCCGAAGGAAAGCAATAAGGATTGCACTCAATGAGGATGCAGCTACATCTAGGGGAAAGGCCACAAAACTCCACACAACTGGTGGGAAAGGCAAGGGTAAAGGCAAAGCACTTGCGTCACCGGAGGCAAGCTCCGACAGTGACGGCATATATGACACATACCTCACTACTTCTAAGAGTGAGGGTGAGCATCATGAGCCTTAGACTATAGATTCTGATAATGATGAGCTGGTAGTAGCACAGAGGGAAGAGCTACGTTAATAAAAAATGCATGATCCGTCTAGGATCAGGACTCCTCCACCCATCACTTTTTCTCCTCCAGTTCCAGAGCTGGCTATAGTCCTAGCACCTCCTGTACAGGGTCCTCCTCCCAATTCGATGAATAGATTAAAGACTGAGGGGCTGAGGATGATTATTGAGGAGAAGCGTTTGTCCACGGATGGGGTCATTGACAGGTACCCAGAGATTATGAGTTGTTTGAAGTCTCATAAGTTCCAGATCTTCACAAAGCCCCGTGGCCCGTATAAACCAAGCTGGGTCTGAGAGTTCTACAATGCTTACAGTACATTGATGCCAAAAAGGAAGAAGCCGACAACTAAATTCAAGCTGGTTGACTACGTGGTCGTCAGGGGTAAGAAAGTGCAATGTGATTTTACTGCCATCAACACAATATTAGAATGTACTACGAGGCTTGAGGATGACTGTCTCCACAAGATCAGGATGACGACTCTGGACAACATGAAGAAGTGGCTGGCTCCGTTGATATCAGATGGAACTCCCAAGTGGCTGAGTTTGAAGCAGATACTGTAAAGAATGACCTAAATGTGGCAGCGAGGTATTGGTTTTGCTTCATTAGCAGCACGATCATCCCCTCCCAAAATGAGTATATTCTTTACCACGTCAAAGTTGCATGTTTGGGTTGTCTCATTAAGGGGTCAAGGCTAAACTTGGGGATGATTATCGCAATGGAAATGCTCATGCGGGCCAAGCAGCGCTAGACCTCACTCCCCTTCTCGGTGTTGATCACCGAGCTATGCAAACGGGCACGAGTTTCGAGAGATGCAAAGAAGGATGTGGAAGTTATTCACACACCCTCCATTGATAACCAGAGAATTGAGGCTGAATATATAAAGGACCAGGCTGAGAAGAAGAAGAAGGCAGCCTTGATGGATTCATCCCCGGGTGTGGATAAAGATTCACTACCTGCAGAGGCATCATTGCCAACTCCAGCCCATGGGCCTTCAGGTACCTCTTATGTTGTCCCTTCTGATGTTCCTAGTTCTTCTGCTGCTGCACTGCCTCTTAGACCTGTTGCTGCTCCTATCTCCTGGACCCCGATCACTCGAGCTTCATTACTCCGAATAGGACAACTTACACATTTTGCGGATCGTCGGGCTGCCAGACTCGAGGCCTCCATTCCGGGCATGATTCAGACTGCCCTAACTGATGCTGTGACACCCTTGACCACTACTATTGACGCCAATATGGCTATGATATCGGTGTGTGAGCATGGTCAAGTGGCCACCGAGGAGGTGACGGCCTTAAAGGCCATTATTGCTGTGTTGAGGAGTGATGTGGATCAGCTGAAGTCTACTGACATGTGCATGATCTTCGGGATGGTGGAGATTCCAAATGTACCAGACTTGCCTGCGGCTATCACCGGAGATGAGATTAGAGTTGAGGAAGCAGTTGATCCTGAGTCTAAGGCGGAGACTGATGAAGAGATGCTCAAGGTAGTTGAGGAAGCTTCATATAAGGGCTTTACTGATATTGAAGAGGCCATGGTAGATGTTGTTGTGCAGGCTTCCTTAGCAGATACTCCCTTGGCTGCTCCTAGTGCAGCTGCTGTTCTTTCTGAGGTGACTCCGGGAACTGATGCCCAAGTCCAGATTGATGCACCGGGCATTGAATAGTATTCATAATCGAACAAAAATGAATGTGCGGCTACGATGAGGCCAAGTGAAGTTGCATAGACAATATATGAACTCTTTGCATCTCGTTGTGACTAGCAAAGTATCGAATTGAGTCTCTTCTGATGAACATTGCACACTAGTGAAAGTGTGGAGTCTTGTTTGTCATTGGTGTCAATGCCTTGTGTGATGAGCTTACCGTGAACCATGTGTGATGACACCTAGAATTTGCCCCGTTTGTCCGGTTGACTAAGTGATGCAATCTCTTGATATGATCTTAGGCAACTTTAAAGAGTCTGAAACAATTTGACATTATACCTCTTTTGTGGCCTACCTTGTGAGTGTGTGAACTCCTTTTGAGCACCCTTTGAACCTTAACCTTTTATTGGAAGAAACTTGATGAAAACATAACCTTTCTTGATCCAATACCCATAATCCTCATGATTTGTGGTTTGTTTGAATAGCCAACTAAGTTGGGGTGTGGTGAAAAGAAAATAAATCAAAGAGTGCAAGGAAGTCCCCTTTTACACATGTTTTGAGAAAAATGGAACCCTCCATACAAAAAAAAAAGAGAATAAAAGAATGAAAAAGAAAAAGAAAGAAAAAGTTGCGGAATAAAGTTGTGAAAATGCAAAAAGAAAAGGGGTTTCCAACAGTCCATGGAAAATGAATAATGGAATGACTTGTAAGCACGAATGAAGAATGATGAAGAAAAGAAAAGGAAGTGTTGTTCACACCACATCTCATGAGGACTTTAGCTATTGAGCCTAAATGACCATACCTTTGCACTCAACCCCGTTACAAGCCTTGAAAAGACCTTTTTGATCTTGAGTGAGCTGAAACAAATGTTGGTTGGAAACTACGGGTAAACCTATGGGTGAAATTGTCACGACCCGGGAGCACCCCCTAGTCGCAACCGGCGTACTCGACCTCGAAGAGGTCTAATACAAGCCTCTTAGCATTCATTCATCGCATAGACACAAAAACCATAAGGAATTTAAAACTTTCTTTACCAAGAAAACATT